>CABHPH010001122.1:0-34058 GCA_902168325.1 Peromyscus nudipes | reverse complement strand
AATATATATATATATGTGTGTGTGTGTGTGTGTGTGTGTGTATGTATATGTATAATGTATATGTGTGTGTGTGTATATATATATATATATATATATATTCCTTATACCCTAGACAAATATCAGCCAATCAGGGTCCTGAACCCTGGAAATCCCCTCACCCCAATCTCTGCTATGATAAAAACCCCTGCATGGGCTCTGGGCTCTCTGCTCTCACTGCTGCATCAACAGAGTCCAAGCTCTAAGTTTGAAAATAAAGGCTCTTTGCTTTAACATACGGAATTCAGTCTCCATGGTGGTCTTTTGGGGGTCCCCACAATCTGGGCATAACACTGCACTTACATCAATCATCAGAAACCACTGATCACTCTTGGTTATTCCTCATTGTTAATACGACTATAACCCTCTACCGTATTCTCATGACGCAGGATAGGATCTGCCTGTCTCCATCCAGTGCTGGTTACAGGTACCCACATCCATGCCTAACCTTTTTACATGGATGCTGAGGTCCTCTTGCTTACATAAGCGAGTACTTTTACCCACTAAGCCATCGCCCCACCCCCCCCCCCGCCTTCTCTGAGTCTTAATTAAGTATAATGTCCAACAAACTCCAGTGTTTAAGACTTGCCTATCATTTGGATTTATTCAACAATTTATTTACAGCTTCTACGTTTATTGAAATCTGTTCCACTGTTGACAGGCAACAAGCAGATGGAGTTTAGGACTGGCAAATTCAAACCATCGAGCTCACAAACCAAGAGAATGGACTCACTCTAAGAACAGACTGCATTGTTGAAGATAAAATGAATGGCTAACCTTTACACACCAGCATTTTACTGCTGGGAAGTTCCAAACACTGAAGAAAACAGTTGGCTGTCCATCTGGCAAAGGTATTTCAAGTGAACTTAAACGCCGACTGCTATTTTGAAGTCCTAATTTCTTTCTATAGATGTCCAGTCCGTTCTGTATGCAAAGACATAAATAACAACAGAATCTCAGTCATCCTGCCATTGGAGTCTCTGTAACCTAAAAGTTACCGCTGAATCGCTTTAACGTTGAGACGGGTTGTAAGTAGTAATGTCAGCAATTTATGACGGCTTCGGACTAGAAAGATGCCAGCTGTTAGGCTATAAGATATATATGACCGCATTTAACAAGTTTTTCTTTTCGCCCAATGATCTTAGACTTTTAATAAAGTATTCTAATCAATAGTAAAATGCCTGACCAAAGCTATTAGCCTTAGCATTAGAGGGCTAAGAGGTAATACTATCCCAATTATATCATAGCGGCTAAGATGGCATGGAAGCAATTAGCCTGGAAATATGGTTAAATGACTTAAGTGTTACCTTGAATAAGCCAGGAAGCCGACACACAAATTTCCAGTATTAACATCACAATGGACCGGCTTAACACATCGAGAGCTGGTTGGAAAGTCCTGTTGGCTTTCATTTCACCCTCTGATACCTAAGTTTATGCCTGTCTGCAGGCTTACAGGCCAGAAGTGTAACATCAAAATGGAATAGTTTCCTCTGCAGCTACAAGGATTCCCTGGCCAGACACCAAATATAAGAACAGCAAGACAGGTAAGGTTACCCACCCCCCCCACCCCCCGATACACGCAAACCTCCCTGTGTAGCCCCGGGCTTGCGTGTAGTTGGGCCAGAGCCTAAAACTGGGTTCTAGACAAAGGCATGGGAGTAGAAGTGATAAGCCTCTTGGTATGATTTAAAAACATTTCATCACAGAGTCCTCTTGCCTTTGCTTCCGGTCTGTGCTACCGTGTGAAGTCATAGGTATCACTGGCTACCAGCAAGAAACAGCCTGAGGGTCAGAAGCCCCTCCTTCCAAAAGAAACACAAGAGAACTGCCCCAGATACAATGGGCATTGTCTCACAAAGACAGTATGCTCCTTTTCATTGTTGTTCTGCAGCCACTGGGATTTCAAGGTCCATTTGTTATTGCAGCACAGCCTACTGGATCTTGACTAATGCAAAGCTAATAAAAAAGAGGTCTTTCTGTTTGGGCTGTATTGCAGCAGACAATGCTTTTATGACTGCTATATCCATGAGAGATTTTGGTTATAAAGGAGAACATTGCTTGATATTCAACCAACAAGAGAGCTCAAATGTGTGCAAGTAATTTCAGCCACTTTCAAAATTTGAGAATAATATAACCTTGCATTTGTGTGGTACTTTTCGCATTTTTGTGTGTGTCGTAACGCTTTCAGGTACGCAGCTTTACCACAGTCCTAGAATATTTTTACGTGTGTAAAATCCCAACTTTACAATTGAGCAAAGCCTATAGCGGCAGGATTTTAAGTGCAGTGTCCAGTAACCCAGGCAGTCAGCAGCACAGATGAAACAGACTGCTGCCTTTAGCCCTCTTCTAATCAAGAACTGCTCCAAGCTCCCAGCCTTGTTGCAGATTTTTACAAGCTCCGCTTTTAATAACCTTTTCTCCATTGCACTCCTGACTTATTACCTTCCTGGCTCCCAGCACTCTTATTTATATGCAGTCTCGCTCCAGCTGCACATCCCCACGTTTATGCTGCGTTTACTGGGTTGTCTCTTAACTAGAGTCCATTATCGGCTGAAACAAGAAGGATGTTCGAGAATAAAACACGTCTTGCTTGTGGCTGCCAGGCGAGCGGAGCCCATCACAGGGGGCAAAGATGGATCTGTGCTGCCGGGGAGCAACCTGCTGTTTTCATGTGTCACCTTTGATGAAGAACGGGCTCCAACCTGGGTAGATTCTAGACGGCTGAGAGCAGAGTACACAACTTCACCCGGGGATCTGCACAGGCACCTTTGGAAAGCCTCCCATCTGCAGGCACGTTTCTGACCAGGAACCGGGTCATCTGCATTTAGAGCCTCTGACCAGGCTGTCTGTCAGGGAGGTTGCATTTGTAGTGACATTGACTTACACAGAAGAAAGACCTTATGAAAAAAGCTAGCGAACACCTCACCTGAATGGGCTACTTAGGATAGTTAACTATTGCTATAAGCCAGGTTCAAAACCTGATGATCACTCACACCTGGATTCACCATCTGGCACATTTCAAATAAAAAGAAGAGGGGTGGCCCCTGCAGTGCAGGGGGCCTGGGAAGAGAGCTTGAATACTGGGGAGTTGTGCTCCCTGTCACAGGACACACAGGGATCCTCCCTCATCCCTCTGCCAGCTCCTGCGGCTGTTATGGAAAGTAGCCAATTGTAAGGAAAATATTGAGTCTTTGGGCTTTGAAGTCAAACACCCACATTTTCAAAATCTGAATTAGCATTCAATAGGCGGGTGACCTGGGTCAAGACATTTAACCTCTTCCTGAGTTGTTTTTATCAGATGTATAATAGAGATGAACAACCACCTTTAATGACTGATGAGGCATTAGAAATTAAGCACAAAATGTACATGCACACATACAATTCAAGGTGTGGCAGAAGACCTGGCTAATGCCTAGCCCTTGGTAATAAAGTGACTTTCTGTTCTTACACTACTCCATCCCTCACCATCCCCATAAAAGACGTTGTGTTGTACCCATCTCTAAAATCAAATAAGACTCTTTTCATATGAAAAAGTCCAGCCCAGCATAGTTCCCCCAGCCTTCAATATATATTCACTGAATTAAATTTGAGGAAATCGTTTCCAGAACCTTCCATCCATAGGCAACTCCCCTGGTTTGCTTCACTGGTTTCTACATTCCTTTAAAAATTAAGCCTGGCTTACTCCTGCCTAGGGTTTCTGGGTATTTTTGCTGCAGTTATAAAGTCTTTATAAGTTTTTGTATATGAAAAATTTCATATTTGGTCATGTGTTTTCACATAGATATATAAATACCAATACTGTGGTGCAATATTTTTTTTTAAATCAAGATCAAAATTGATGAATCACAGCTTTTATCTATATGCCACACTCTTTAGACTAGTTTTTCTAGAAAAAGTACAAAAGAGTCACAAGAGAGGTTAGACCTATAGCTGTGTATGGAGGAGGGTGATCCTTTAATACAGAGGAATACCAGTGTCATGTCATCTAAATCTGTCACAGGATTTTAAGATTGGAAGGGAACTTAGAGGTCATCTAGTCCTCCCCCCACCCCAGGCAAAGTCTGCCAGCTCCTGTCAGGGAACCTCGGAACAGCTCTGGCTCCACAGGGGCTGGCATCAGCCCCAGCCCACATTGCCAGGTCCTGGGGCAGCAGATGCCCACAGTTAAGGAGGTAGAGGGGAGTGACTAATAGGCCTATGCAGACAGTAGTGACCACTGCACACCAAGGGTCCTGTCCAATCATCTTCGTTCCATAAAAAAATAAACAGCAATTTGTAGGGTTCATGGAGACAGACATGCTTTGAGAAACACAGAACCTTAAAGCGTGAGCTTGTTCATACAAGCACATGTACACACCTGAAGACAGAGCTGCTACAGCTGTACTCACAGGGACAGGCAGGAGGCAAAAAGCAAGATGTGGTTCACAGACAACCTTTAATTCATGGAGGTCACAGAGTACTTCTTTTTTTTTAAAGACCATCTGTTTCAGTTATTAACTCAACTGCATTTACTGCACAGTGCCTTTGTAAAAATGTGTCTGAAGGCATGCATTTGTAGTGCCTCCTTGACATTCTTGGGAGATGAGGGGTGGGGGTGCTGTAGCATTAAATCCTGCAGATTGAAGTAGTCAAAACCTTGATCCAGGCAATGACCCGGTGAGTCCAGGAGTCTGTCCCTTTCACAGCTCAAGTTCCGTCCCACTCTCCACAAAGCTAAGCCTGAGCAATGGCTGGTCCTTGATCTGCATGCCTAAAAATTGTATTTACATTTTAAATCACTGTTGTGTCAGAAAGGCCAAGTTTTGATGACTGTGAAGTCCTCGGATTCAGAATTCCTCCTCTGAACCGAACAGTAAGTAGTTTACTTTTCAAACAGCATGATTTTTGAAGCTTTTATTCTACACCATGGCTATGTTAAGAAAGCTGTCAAGTTTTGGAATTTCATGGAGAAATGTGAAGTGGCCTTTGTGAGCTCCAGAGGAAACCTCAGAGGCCTGACATTCTAAATGTGATGGCTCTATTTACATATATATTGTCCTTCCAGGCAGAGGCTGTGGGTTTGGATTTAAGATCACTGTATATATACAGCTTTGCCTGGCATGCGGGGCCTTGCCTTCTTTATATATCTGTATGCATTCATTCATTCTTTCCTTCCCTCCCGCCCCTCATTCATTCATTCTAAAAGAATATATTACTTTCTCTTCAATACCTAATGAGGTCATGTTCCAATCCTATCATTATAGAAGACATCAGGAGTCGTGAATCACAGGTTACTCAGGTTGATCAAGCCCAGATGTATAAATAGGAAATATGGATTCTTAACAATTTGAATTCCAGCCCCCCAAAAAACCTTTTAATTGAGTGTAGAAATTGTATGTGTTCTTTAACTGTTGTTCTTTGGATTTAAAACTGAGGATCCAGTACCTTCTGGAGTCCTCTCTAGAAAACCAAGCTGCCTTTATTTGAATGCTCGATGTGAGCTGTGTTCTCTGCCCCACCCCCTCTCTTTGGCTTTTTTGGACTTGGCTTCACCTTAAAATATTCCAGCCATATTTATACGGGGCAGTTGTGCTAATCTTTCATTTATGTATGATGTCAATCATTTAGAGTGACAAGAAAGAAGGAAAGTCTTGCCCTCCATGAGGACAAAAATACATGAGTCATGACTACTGAAAATGTGGGGTGTGGGGGTGCAGGGTATGAGCAAGAGAAAGAAAGAAGGTTTCCAAGTGGAGGAAGGAGCATCTATGCAGAACTTGGGTGACAGGTACTTTCTCTGCCTGATGCTCTGGGATTCCCCCCTTCACTAAGATAAAGATTTTCCTACCTAGAAGTTAACATTTCAGGCTACATCCCCAGTGATAATGTTGACAATAAATACATGTTGTTTTTCTTTTTGTGACGGATGATACCATGGTGACTAGTTTAGATCCCCACACTGGAATTTAGATCACTTGTTTTTAAAATAGTTGTGAAATAGCTGTAAAAACCCCGGCCCTCTGTGGGTGAATATTGATATGGGGAGGAGAGAATCTAGGGTATCAGTGACAGAGTGGATGGTGGATTCTCTGCGGCATCATGCCAATAATTCAGTCCCATTGACAGAAAAGTTCACACTGCTACATCCACAGTCCTGGATAGGAAGTGGGGAGATCCTTAAGAAGGCGGCATCAGAGGGGGACAGGCAAATGAATTAAATGACTTGACAAATTAGATGAGACAGAGGGTGCTGGGCATTCCTGGAAGGAAATGAATTGTTAGGCAATGCAAGGAGTCACAAGTGTGGTGTAAATCATGCATTGATGAGTATTATAAAGTACAAATTAGGGACTAGCAGAAAAGAAGGATCAGAGCCAGATGCTGGAGGGCCTTAAAAGCCAGGCTATGCTTAGCTTTTAGTACACAATAGGGAGCCATTGTGTCTTCTTGAGGAAGCCAGTGACTTAAGAGGAATCTGTCAGAGTACAGGCTAGACTGGTATGCAAGGAGCAGAGAGAGCAACAATGTATCCAGGTGAGCCACCATCATCTGAGCATGATGTAATGAAAGCAGGATGGGAACTGGCTTTGACATGGAGAAAAGGGCTAGTAATGGAGAGATGATTAGCAACGGTGATTTGTACTATGCATGCAATGCTGAACTAAAATGTATAAAGATATGGACTCTTATGGAAAGATGCTGAGATACAGCAAGGAAATCAGTGTCCTTGACACTGTATACCACACTAAGCAAGACTTGAAAGAGTTCAGGGAAGGTATTGTTTTATGGGGAATGCAAACAGTATTCACAGGTTACACATAACAACAACCGGGGTACAATAGCTACCAAGACCACCGTTGGTAGCTTTCACCTCCCTTTCCCTGAACCTAACCAGTCATCTCTTTTCCTCCATATGCGCCCCACTCCCCAAATCTGTTCTGTTCTCAGAAGACTGTAGGGTGTTGTGCAGCTGATAGCTCATTTAGGAGAGCCAGGCAAGCATGAGATAAAATACCAACTTATCCCAAACCTGTACCTGAACATGGAACAACATTTTTCAACTCCCCAGGATGCCATAGGAAAACAGACAGGGGATGTTTTAGATTGAGAGGGAAGGTAGTCGCTTAGAACTACCTAGAGCCACATCTGTCCCTGGTTCTTCCTCGTACTTCTCATGGACCATTGGAGTCCCGCTGATGACCTCAGAGATAGGAAGTGATGCCTAAGGCCTGTCATTTAGGAAGATGCTCTCAAAAGCCCAATGCATCTAAAAATAGGTTGGTATTGTTTTTCCTACTATACGGGAAGCAATGTCTGGTCTCTATAACTGTGCACCCGTTCCTCCCAGGGGGGCTTAACTTCCTTGAATTGTAACAAACATGTTAAGGCAACCAGAGCAAGACTGCAGGCAGTCCTACCCCTTTACCCTGAACACACACAGAGACGTTTGCCCCATACCCAGGCTATATAAACAGGCCTGGAATGAAATACTTGCCCTGGTTTTTTAGAGGCAGTGGGAGGCAGCTCTCTTGCAAAGAGCCAGTCTACTGCAGACTTAGAGCCATGTGGTATCTTCCTGACCATTTGCAAGACATGCAGCTTTATTGACTTCGTAATGATTCATTAAAAAATATTCTGAAATCAATGAGCCTAAGGATCCAAATAGTCAAATAATAGAGAGGGTTTTGTACGTGGTTCTTTGCTCTGTGCTTCAAGTGATCATGAGACATTGGTCTTGAATGATTTTTCAATTCCCCGGCAGGTTTCCCTCCAGGATCCTGTTAAGGTAAATGGTGTCCTCTCTGAAGATAAGTCTGGCAATCAAAGCTCACACAGATAAGACCAGGAACCATACATTCTTGAGTTCTTGTTATGTGTGTTTGTGAATGTAAGTGCATGTTCATGTGTGTACAGACACGTGTGTGTGTGTGTGTGTGTGTGTGTGTGTGTGTGTGTGTGTGTGTGTTTGCACATGAATGTACATCTATGCAGAGGACAGGACAACCTCAGCTGTCATTCTGTGGGCTCCTTCCACCTTGATTTTTCTAAAACAAAGTCTCTCACTGAGCCTGGAGCTTACCGATTTGGCTAGACTGGCCAAATCAGTACTCACAAGTTACACACAACAGCAGCAAGCACCATGAGTCTGTATAGCTCCACGCTCCTACCCCTAGGATGACAAGCATGTGCTGATATCTGAACGTCCTTTATGTGTGTTCTGGGGCTCCAACTCGGTTCCTCAGACTTGAAGACATCCATTTTAACAACTGGCCCACATCCACATCCTGACTGCCAGCCTCCTTTCTTCAGATCCTACCAGGTTTTCGCCTCATTTTAATTTGGCCACTCCAATAAGAGGCTATATTTGTTTGCTTATTTAGGACTGAGTCCTTCTTTCAGTAAAGTCAGATCTAATCACCCCGAGATGCGCTATTCTAAAATTGACAATGAACGATGACGTACTTTACATATAATTCAGCAGATGAGCAAAAAGAAGCTTGAAAGCATTATGGCTGATGATCTAATATAGCTGCCTTAGACTCATCAAGTTGCTCTTGCTATTAAATTAGTGCTTACTTTTGGCAATGTACTAATCTGGGTAACAGGAAATAAAAAAAAAAAATTTAAAAAAAAAACTGTCTACAGCCAATCTTTGTTTTCAAGATGAGGACAAACATGCAGGGATTCAAAATCATGCAAGGAAAGTAGAACTATGACCCAATAGCAGCAGAAAGGGGGAATTTGAAGTAATATTAATAAAGCATATATTAGATATCAAATAAAATGCATACCATGTCACAGTGTAAACCAATGCTCTTCTAAATACTCTAGGTGCGGCTGTTCCATTTCATCTTTTAATCCAATGAAGGAAGCGCAATAATCTTTTTAAAGACCAGAAAGCGTAGGCTCATGGGCATTCCCTCACCCAAGCACCAAATGACATGTCCTTACAGATCAAGTCATTTGGGTCCAAACTTGACCAACTATAGATGGGGTAGAATGTTCAGGATAATGTCACGGAGAAACTAAGTGTATTTGAGACTTACCTGTCCAAGGAGCAGGAGGTGAGGCATTCTAAGAGGGGTGGACACTCTAATGAGACTAGTTCTGGAGGCAGGCATGTTGATGGAGGACAGAGGAGCCCTACGATTTAGTGGATGATCTCTAGAGGCAAGCTACCCAGTCTCATATTCTGGCCCCACCACTTTCTCCACCTATAACACAGAAACATTTTCTCACCTTCCTATAGTCCTGTCTGGGTTTCTTATTGTGCAGTGGACATAAAAATAATGCATAATAGTAAATTGGTAAATATTTATAACCACTTAAAATAGCCCCTGTCAGACAGTGTCATATGAGACTGTACAAACAAGTCTGGAAGTTTAAGGGAATTAAGAGGCAGACCTGGCGAAAAGGCTAAATGATATTCAGTTGCTTCACAGAATACACCTGTCTTCCCCTTCGAGAACCATCTCCTTGGCATCTCAGCATAATCTTTGCTTGAGGAGACAATGAGAGGACCGCTTCTGGTCAGGTTCCATTAGAAACAATACCAAATGCCACTGACATCAAAATAACCACAAATATTTATCCATGGCCCGAATGTACAAAGCACTCTTGGGTTTAGTTAGCAATTTAGAAAAGAAAAGGAAAGGGGAGGAGAAAGAGAACACAGTCAGATGTCTCCAAATACAAGCAGCTGCAATGAAAGCCTGTGGCTACAGCAGGCAGGAGGCTGCCTGGGTACAATGCAGATGTGGCCAATCTCACAACTGTGATCCCTGGGAGGAAGGGAACGAGTCAAGAGGGTCAGGAGCCCTAACTAGCTGATTAGTGTTATCTAGATTTCAAAGAGAGATTCCCAAATCCCACGAGGTAGCTCACTGCTTGGAACAAAACCTGATGCATTATCATCCTGGTTTCCCAAAATGATCCCCGAAGCCCTGCAGTTATACTGATGGAAGGTGATTTATACTGAGGCAAGTGTTGCCAAAGCCCCCCTCTCCTCCCACACACACACCCTGCCCCTGCGCCTGGGGAAGCAGCTAAGGAAGGGAATAATTAAGAATGCAATGGCTTTCTGTATTTTGGAATCTCTCAATTAAGTAGGAATGCATATCAAGAGTCTTAGGCCCCCAGCTCTGGGCCTGGCTAACCTGACTGGTTTGAGGATTTCCTTTGTTAACACCAGAGACCTGGCTCTGAGACACCCAGCAGGCTTTGCAATGTGTACCAGAAACCATCCTGAAACCCCCACTCTCTCCAAAGTCACTGTCTTCAATCTGAGAAGATCCAAGCCAAAAGCTGCTACCATTCATTGGAGGCAGGATTTCCTAAGGGGGTGGGGACACAATGTGAGATCACAACATCCTATTGAAATAAGAAAAACACCTCACTCTCTGCAGCAGGTCCCAACCACATCTACATTTTGAAAAATTGCCTCCAGAGTGGGACTATCACGAGCGAGGTTTGCCCACAGACTCTCTGCAGTCCTCACAGCTACCGTCATAGCCCCACAGGTGTCAGAGAGGGCACAGATCATAGGCACTTCCTGAAACAGACTGTCTACGGCTTGCACCCAGAGCTCTATGAAATTAGAAACTTGGACTTAAAATGATCATGAGTTTCCCATCTCAGGGTGCCTCCAATTTAGAGCTCGAACAGCTCTTATGTCCGACTTAGAAGTCCAGTAATGTATTACTCGGTACAAACTAATTAACAAAACAAAACATCCTTAATTTTCTGATTTAACACGGTGCAAGTTTCTTTCCTACTGTTATCAGAGTCCCGTGTGGTTAGTTGTGTGTGGGGGGGGGAGGGGTCTGCTCCGCACTGTCAGTGAAGACCTAAGCTCCACATATGTAGTGGATCCCACTATCTCCCAAGGCTCTAGCATTTTATACTTGCTCATTTTATACTTTATACTCCTTTTCTACCGCTGAAAGCTAAGGAAAAAAAAAATGAAGGTTTTATGGGATGAGATTGGAAGCTACACACGCCTCTCTCATTCAATTTCTATTGTCACATGTTCCTACCTATAAGTAGACTACATTTTCAGAAAAGGAGAACCAAGAAATGGAGTGTCTCTCTGTGATCGTGGGGAAATGGAATTAACGGGGCCACAATTGTGAACGCATCACCGTGGAAGTAATATCTGAGCTCGCCGAGGATAGATGTCCATGCAACCTCCCCCATCTCTCAAGTTGGAAGTAACCTCCAGGTCTTTTCAGTTTCTATCTCACTGTTCAGCAAAACACAGAGCTAAGTGCACAGTAATTGCCTGGAAAACACTTGGTGGTTGATCTTAAATGGGATCTACAGAAAACCTTAGCGGACAGGGAGGCTCAGGGTGGAAGCCGGATCCAGCATCCAGAGCTGGGATGATACTGCCTGAGTGGATGCGGAGGGATGTACAAAGGATGCTGACAAAGCCATTATAATGGATGGAGAAAAAGGGAGCACAGCAAGGTGCCCGGGTCATTGCAGCTATTGTGTATTGAAAGCATGGGCTGCATGATACAAATGTCTAGAGAACTTTTTCTGAAAATCATACGCATTTGACACATCATTAGGATTCACTAAGCAAGACTCACCGCAACTAAATAATCTGAAAGGCATATAAATGCTTGTTGCAATGAGCCCACTGTTATTTCCTTTATATACAGTTAAAAGATTTCTAATCCTGCCATTAAAAAAAGAAATATTATATCCTTCATGATAAATCTGTGTGTTTGTTAGCATTTTCAATGATACACCTGGGCTAGAGACACATAACTACAATGGCCTTCAGAGCTCATGTTATCCATTCCCATTTTCCTGGAAAGGCTCTAGTTAATGACAGGATCGGCATGTCATATTTCTAGGGCCCCAGTAGAGGATAAAAGGTAACATATTAGAGATAGGAGAACCCATGGCTGTTCAACTCTACTGAGACTCTCTAAGCAGAGGCTACTGCTCCATTACATTACAACAAGTGGTAATAAGGAGCAGCCATGGCCCCAAGTCTTTCTAGAGTTTCCTTGGAGATGCCAGCCCTCATTGCCAGCCCATGTACTAATCATCTAGGACTGTTATCAGAAGTAGCACAGACTGGGTCACTGAAACCACAGAAATGTATTTTCTCATCATTCTGGAGGATGCAAAGACCAAGGTGGAGGCACCAGCAGGGTTGACTTCTGTAGCATAAATCTTAGAAGGTCTTATTAATAAAAACAAACCTGGAGCCAGGTATTGGGGTGAACGCTGGAAGATCAGAGAAGCAGAACAAGTCACAGCTTCCTCACCTTGACAATTCCTCAACTGATCCTGTTTCCTCAAACTGGAAGTTTCTAAGTCCTCATCCAAATGAATCTAGGCTGAACTGTGCTGCTCAAAAGCCTAAAGACTTAACCAGGCTCTAGTTCCTCATCCTCACATCTTAAATACCTTTCTGCTTCCTACCATCACTTCCTGGGATTAAAGGCTCTTGTTACCATACCTGGCTGTTTCCAGTATGGCTTTGAACTCACAGAGATCCAGATGGATCTCTGCCTCTGGAATGCTAGGATTAAAGGTGTGTGTGCCACCATTTTCTGGCCTCTATGTCTATCTAGTAGCTGTTCTGTTCTCTGACCCCAGATAAGTTTATTAGGGTGCACAATATTTTGGGGAACACAATATCACCACAGACTTCTAGTGAGGCTTTTCTTTCTGCTGGCTTACAGACCCATCTTGCTCCTCATGTGGCATCTTCAGGGGGTCGTATGGTCAGAACACTCTGGTGTCTCCCCTCTTACAAGGACACAGTTCCTAGAAGACTAGGGCCCATCCTTACGATCCCATTTAATCTTATTGCCTTCTTAAAAGTGTTAAAGCATGGGCTTAAGAAGACATAACTCAACTTCCGTTAGTCCTTGACTCCCAAGGAACTCTGAATCCTCATGCAACTGTGCAAAGAAGTATGAGCTGCTCACCTTTGGGATTCCTGGACACTCCTCCATTCACAGGACCGCACATGAGCAGGTCAGTAGCCAAGCAAGGGGCCTTATGTCCTACTTAATTTGTGTGCTGCATGATCGCGTAATTTGCGCACAGCGTGATCACGCAATCTGCGCATGCGTGTGGTGTAGCGCTGTAAGCCCATATGCGCATGTGCAGGGGAATCCATAAGAAGAGGAACACAGATCCCTCCCCTTCTTCTTTCCCCCCACCTAGCCCACACCCACCCCTCACCTCTCCCACCCCTCCCACCCATCCCCCACCCCCTACTCCCCATCCCACCCCCGCACGTGTCTTACACAGGCCTGGTCACATTCTGTCCTGTCCCTCCCTTCTCCTAATAAAACTCTGATAATGGGTTTTGTTGTGCCTCATGACTTTTCCTCGCAGAGTAAAAGCGCCGCATTAAAACCAACACTCACTGCTATGCAGGCCTGCTCCTTTCTCACAGGGCGTGTCAGGCGCTGAGACCCGTGTGCTGCCTTTCAGCTGTTCACTCCTCCATCTTGGTCCCTCTGCCGCCTCTCCATCCCAAGTGTAACCCTAACCCTCTGCGTATGAACCCACCACCTTTTGTGGTGAACCATGAGATAGCCCATTCGGGTTCCCTTTGGTGCCAGCTTACACCTTTGTCTTTAACCTCTTTCAAGGCTCTGACTCTAGAAAATAAGGCCACAGCAATGTAGGTCAGCCTGCTTCATGAAGAAAAACACATTTTATCTTTTTCTTCTCCTTTTCCCTTATTCCTCCCTCGTCTCCATTCCTCCCTTCTCAAAGGGCCCCCAACTTCAATGTCAAATACAGAATATATATTAAACATATTTATGTACATATACTTAAATACAGATTCTTCATATGAAAGAAAAATGCAATATTTGCCTTTCTGAGTCTTATTTCACTTAACATGATCATCACCAGTTCTATCCATTTTCCTGCAAACGACACATTTTTTTCCTCATTACAGCTAAATAAATCTCCATCATGTATATGTACCGTATTTACTTTATCCATTCTGCTATTGATGTTTATTTAGACTGGTTTTGTATCCTGGATATTGTGATCTAATCCTTCTCTCCACCTGATCCCAGAGATCATTTATTCATTCAGCCTATGTTTGCTGATGCTGGCTGCCTCTCCTGCCTCAAGAGTAGCATGACTGCTTTTGCTGGGGGCAGCCATGCAGGAGGCAGCCTGGTTCCTGATCCCCTGGGGAATGCTGAGCCCATGTTATTACCATCACAGATGTATTTCCAGGATTTGAGATCAATCTGCCACTGTTGAGTGGGACTCAGAGAAGGAGGCGGCTCAGACAGGGTGCCAGCCTTCTGTTTCCTATGCCACTATTGATTCTGTGGAGTTCTGGGAAAGCAGCAGCTGCTGTCCAAACCCCCACCCCCTCTTCTGTTGACAGGGTGGGAGACTAAATGGCAACTCCATCTCCCTCATACCCAGTATGCCATGCCAGGCTGACTTGCTCTCGAGACTTTTGTCTATTTCTTTCACAAGTGACAGCCAGGAACAGCCAATCCAGAGGGCATCTTGGGCTCTCCCCAGATTCCCAGAGAACCCCCTAATCACACTGGCTTCCAGAGATTTCCCTAGGTAGAACCGTGACCCACACACCTCCCTGTCAAGGTTCTGTCTCATTTTCCAGGTCCAAGAAGATGAATGCTCAGCATTTGCACCAAGGGAATGGAGTATTTCTTCAAGGAAGTTAATAAGATTGTATATTTTAGCCTCAGGGCACTAGAGAAGGGAAAGAAAAATTCCCTGAAACAACATGTCTCTTGTTTAATAAAGTTTTATTATTATTATATATGAGTGTGTGGGAAAGAGAAATCTATATCTGTTCTTCACCATCACAGCTTTATTGGTTCTGAGCTTAAAAAATCAGTTTGGTGACTAACAGAATAAAGAGCCGACTGACCGGTGATTTTTAATATTTGGCTCTTCCAGGAAGCAATCTAATAGAGTAAAAGCTTATTGGAAAGTGTAGATGATGTGAAATGAGTTACACAGAGGGGCCGGTTAAACCGGTTCACACCTTGGGAGGACTGGCAGATGTCATAGGAAGCGGCTGAGTGCTACCTAGACCACCAGCTCACTGAGCACCCCAGCCTTGGGAAACCCAGGGACACCGGGGTTTTGCTTGTCACCGGTTCCTCCCTCTAAATCTTTGTTTTATGTAAAATTTAAATTCACCGGCTGCAAACATCAAGTCATCACACACCGCTGGTACAGTATTTTCCTTCGGGCTGTCCCTGTTCCTGTTGCAGTCAAATATGTGTGTTCTCCTTCTTTGTCCCTCTGCTTCTGCCTCTGCCTTCCCACCCCGTGTGTGTGTGTGTGTGTGTGTGTGTGTGTGTGTGTGTGTGTGTGTGTACAAGTATGTACTGAGCCCTTGTGCCCTGTTCCATGGCTGAGAGCTCATCTGGGATCTCCCTAGAGACAGTAATCCCTGTTCCCTCTTGGAGCCAAGCAAGGGATCTTAACATTTTTTCAAACATTCCAAGGATTCCACAAGCTCCCATGCACCCCAAGATGCCAAGAAGAGTTGTTTCAGGTCTAGGGATGTTGGTCAATGTCTTCTTAGAAACTGATTTCTGGAGTCTGCACTTTGAGCTCAGACCCTCTCCTCTCTCTATTTCTTGACTTCTTTTCCATACCTTGTCTCTTAGTTAGGGTTACTACTGCTATGATGAAACACCATGACCAAAAGCAAACTTAGGAGGAAAAGGTTTCTTTCACTCACAGTTCCATGTAACAGTGCATCGCCAAAGGAAGTCAGGACAGGAACTCAAACAGGGCAGGAAACTGGAGGCAGGAGCTGATGTGCATGGAGGTGTGCTGCTTACAGGCTTACTCCTCATGGCTTGCTCAGTCTGTTTTCTTAGAGATCCCAGTTCCACCAGCTCAGGGATGGCTCCACCCACAATGGGCTTGGCCCTCCCCCATCAATCACTAATTAAGAAAATGCCCTACGGGCTTGCCTACAGCCAGATCTTAAGGAGGCATTTACTCAATTGAGGCTCCCTCCTCTATGGCGACCCTAGCCTGTGTTAAGTTGACATCCAATTAGCCAGTATACTATGTATACCAGCCCACTTCTGAAGTCCTGGATTGGATGAAACTACAACAATTTGACATTGGCTTTTTCAGAGTACTGTAGAATATATGACAGTTTTTAGGTGTTAAAGTAAGACTTTGTGGTCCGGTGGCATAAGATAAACCAAACTCAGCAACCGTACATCCTGGGAGATGGAGATGATGGCAGTAGTGGACTGTGAGTGATGAGGGTGTCATGTGAGAGGTGGGATACAAGGATAGACTCTGCACAGGACCAGCTCCAGAGCTCAAGCCATGAAGTAGGAAACTGTGGCCTTGCTATCTTCTGTTCCAATTGTGCTATGCCAAGTTCTGAAGTACCTGAAGTGACCAGGATCCTGGGCCCCCTCCTCTGACACATCTTCTATCGGCAATGACGGGCAACATGACAGCTGACACATGAGACAAATCCACACAAGCCACAGAGGCATAAGCCTGTAATGATGTAATTACACACATCCAATATAGAAATTGGACATTGGTTTGAATAAAGGTTCCTCTGTACCTCTGAGATCATGCGCAGTAAGCATGCACTCTTTGCCTCAGCTCAAGGCTGGAGATAATGGGCTTTATTTGGTCTCTGAATAGCAGAGTCGGCTACTTGCACTCTCTGAGCCTTTGTTCTCCAGCAAAAGGGAGTGATAAAGAAACACTAAAAAAACATAGAAGTCAACAGAGGGCTTTTCCAATCTAAATGGCTGTTCTTTTGGCTGAAATGTCAGAGACCCAGATTCTAATTCCCAGAAAGAGAGCTAGTATTAAGGTAAAGGCATTGTGGGAGGCAAGCTAAGCCTCTCTGTAGGAAACATTGAACTAAACTGCTGGTGAGAACGTGGCGATATACTGTCTCTTAGCAGAGTTGAGTAATCTCACTGAAGGGTGGGACAACCCACTGAAGGGTGGGCCAAGGCTTTGACTTGTTCCTCTAAGTCAAGGTGTCTTGTTTTCCTGTTTACCTTTCTCTTGCCAGGAAACTGATGAAGTGAGCATCAGTGACGTGGAGGTTGGCTTGCCCATCTCTGTTTCCAGAGCCCGAGTCCTCTGTCCTAGGGCTATGCATCTTGGAGGAAAGCCACTGAAAGACTCAAACCTTCTAATTCCTTTGCATTGAGTTTTCATTACACTTTAAACATTGTCATGGGTAGAATTAATGAGCAGAGGCCTGCTGGAGATTCAGCCAGAATTCTCAGAACCCCAAAGGTCTTGACTCTGAGAGCTTGGGACCACTTGTCACTTAAATGATCCATAATTTTGTTTCTGATTAGTACTGAGTAGTAGTCCCAGCCACTCGGGGGACTCCTCAGCCTTCTGCTTGGCCATGAGCTTGTTTGACTCACTCTGCCCTGTCTGTGTCTTATGGGCACAATTCAAGTCCTTTGGGTCCCTCTGAGGTGGTGGATCATGACCACCTCACAGGACATAGGCACCTCTGGAGACAATCTAGTTTTCAGGCTCATCTTCACGTGAAAGAAAACCAACAGCTCCTTTCATAGATAACCAGAAAAATCCTTTGGCCCCCCAACTTTTCTCCTGTATTTTCGCTGCCTAGAATTTTATTACTAAAACTTGACTCCTTTGGGATTAAAAGGCATTTTAGTCTTTTAAAGTTCTTTATTAAAATGCAAAGACATCTAGGAAGGTTGAAACCTTATATTACCAACAAGAATTTGCAGTCATTGAGGGCAAGAAATACAACTTAAATGCCTTCTCTTATATATTAAATTCTTAGCTGCCCATGACTCTTAGAAGGTTAAGTCATTCCATACAATCAGGGTGCTTAGCTTGCTGAAGGCTTAGCTTTTTGTAAATCTAATTTGAGCAACAAGAAACATTTTGGATCCAGGCCTCATCTAAAATGTTCACTCTGTTCTGCCTTCTTGAACACAACCCACAAGATGCACTAAAACACTTTCTTAATGAATCACCATCACTATTATGAACTGCTGTTGTTGTCCTTCTCATTGACTCTTTCGCCGTCCATTACTGCACACAGGGCTATTTGCACCTGCTCCAGCAGTTCTTGCATTTGTTTTTAGGCTTCTTGATCTTCTCCAGACTGACACCATCTCTTCTTGTTCATGCCGGATGTGTTTTCTTTAAGCATTGTGTCTCTATTCTAACATGTCCTTATCATCCCTGTAGGTGGGAAATAACACCGTAAAGCTAGAGGGCTGAAGTATCTGTGACAAAAACAAAAGCAGATGGACTTTCATCGAGAAGTTTTCCTAAGGATAGGGGTAATAATCTTATTATTCTCATAGGACAGTATGGGGGTGGTGCTGGGGGTGGTGGTACACGTCTTTAAACCCAGCACTGGAGAAACAGAGACAGGCAGATCTCTCTAAGTTCAAGGTCAGCCTGGTGTACATACCAAGTTCTAGGCTAGCCAGTGCTCCATAGTGAGACTCTGTCTCAAAATAACAATGTAAGATGTTTCTACCTTCCTCTGATTCTCAGCTATTATTTGGATAATTGAGATGGTCACATGACAGGGAGGATGTTGTTTTAGATCATCAGAAGCCAGACGACCTACTCTAAGGTACAAAGGAATGGGTATCAGTTGGTGATCTTTGAGTCCAATCCCTGTCTAATCTATAAAACATTTTCTCAAAACCAATTATTGCCCAAACTGCAGCTCTCAGAATGAAAGAGTATACTCTCAATAATCCCTTCCAGACCACAGGGTTAGATCAGGACTATATTGGCAAATCAGGACCTGTGATGCCCCTATTTCTAGAGGAAACATGGACAACATCAGTTGATATACAGATGCTGATGCATACAGATGCAACTGTGGTGGACTCTGGTACACACAGCAGCTATCAGAGGCTCTTGTTGGACTCTAGTTATGTTTAAAATGACAAGTTATGAACTGTGGACAATTCATATACACAATACTACAACATTACTGTTCCTTTCAAAATTGATACACCTCCCTTCTGCCTCTACATACCACTAGTTTGGGGGGGGTTGTTAAATGAAACATGTTAATAGATTGATTTTTCTTTGAATATCACTATCATGGCATGTGAGCTCTTGGACTGGTGTTATAATCATTAAATCAGACAATGAGCATGAAATATTTAATCTAATATATACAATTTAGTGTATTCAATGTTAGCTGAAGAAAATGTTTGCACACCTCTCAACACACACACACACACACACACACACACACACACACACACACACACACTCACTCACAGACTAATTCTGCCTGAACACTAAAATACACTCTAACAGTATATGTTTCAGACAGGCTTTGGACCAGATAGCCTACTTCTAATAATTTGTCCTGAGGATAAGCATTTTTACCATAATTTTGCATATAATAGTGAAAACTTAGAATAACCTAAACCTATTAACTAGGAATTCATGAAAAGAAAAATGAGGATTCCTATAACAAATGTGAACTACAGGTACAAAATAATGAAGCAAATTTTATTGACGTTAATAAGTCAATGATATCAAATGAAAATGCAAATTACAAAGTATTATTTTGACAATTTTTGCTAAAAGAATGAAATAAGGAGCATTAAAAGTATCATATATATACATATATATCAAAGCACTTTTAGTTTAGCTATCTTAAAGGTATATAGCAAAACATTTTAATTATTATCTCTTTCCTGTGGGGTAATTGTTAATTTTATTATTTTCTGAGTGCCCTGAGTCACACACACACACACACACACACACACACACACACACTTTATAATAAGAATTAAGTAACATAGCAATTTGAAATTGACTGTCAGCTGGAATCCCACTACCCCAGTGACTCTTTGACTCTCTGGGAAGTGCTCACTGACCTTGCTCCCGAGGCTCTTAAATTTCCTGTATGTGGCACGTTCACAATGTAGCTTCCTTCCTACATACCAGTCTCATCCAGGACGCCATGTGTATGTTTTTCATGCATCTCTGACTTCCCCCTATTTGGCTTGTACCGATGCTCTCTGGAAGCGTGTTGAATGAAGAGTTGAGTAAACAAATGGGTCTCATGGCTCCAAGATGGTTCATTAAAAGGTTCTGCTAATGCAAACTTTCCAGACTTTGGAGGGCAGTGAGAAAGCCAAAGTAAAGAAGATGCTTACCTGGCCCTTCATCATCAGACTGTACTACACGAAGCCAGGCAGTCTGAGATCCCTTGAGGGGTTTCCTCTCACACACAGCAAGGGCTCAATATTTCCTTGTTGAAAGAGAGAATAGAGGATTAAATGAATGACCATAAACAGGGCAGATTATAGCAAGACTGATTTCATCCTATGCATAGAATTTAGCAACAGTTGATACTAAGCCCTGAGAAGAGTCCTGAAGCCAATGAACAGATACAAGAGAAGTTTGAAGATGCTATATATGGGGATATATTGTGTACCCTAATAAACCTGCATGGGGATCAGAGGACAGAGCCAGCCACTAGATTAGACATAGAGGTCAGGCAGTGATGGCACACACCCTTAACCCTATCCCTCAGGAGGCAGAGATCTGTCTGGATCTCTGTGAGTTCAAGACCACACTGGAGACAGAGACAGGCAGTGGTGGCACACACTTTTAATCCCAGTACTGGGAAGCACACACGCCTTTAATCACAGGAAAAAAGTGACATGGCTGGGCGGAGAAAGGTATATAAGGCGTGAGGAAACAGGAACTAAAGCAGTTCAGCTGAGATCCTTTCGGGTCAGGACTTAGAGGCTTTCAGTCTGAGGAAGCAGGATCAGCTGAGGAGTTCGTGAGGTGAGGTTGGCTGTGGCTTGCTCTGCTTCTCTGACTAATCTGGCTCTTGGTTTTTTATTATGAGACCATTTAAGATTCAAACAATACCTATAACCTGTCTTTTCCGTTTCCCAAATGGTGGTATTGTGTTCCCCAAAATATTGTGTACCTTAATAAACTTATCTGGGGTCAGAGACAGAACAGCCACAATATTAAACAGAAGTTAGGCAGTGGTAGCACACGCCTTTAATCCTAGCATTCCAGAGACAGAAATCCCTCTGAATCTCTGTGAGTTCAAGGCCACATTGGAAATGGCCAGGCATGGTGATCCACACCTTTAATCCCAGGGAGTGGTGGTAGAAAGCAGAAAGGTATATAAAGCGTGAGGACCAGAAACTAGAAGCATTTGGCCTGGAGAAGCATTTGGCCTGGAAAAACATTTGGCCTGGTTAAGCATTCAGGCTTCTAGCAGCAGTTCAGCTGAGACCCATTCTGGATGAGAACTCAGAGGCCTCCAGTCTGAGGAAACAAGACCAGCAGAGGATCCGGTGAGGTGAGGAAGCTGTGGCTTGATCTGTCTCTCTGACCTTCCAGTGTTCGCCCCAATAACTGGCCTCAGGTTTGATTTTATTAATAAGAACTTTTTAAGATTCATGCTACAGTATCCCAGTATGAGAAGTAATTTTTCTTCCATACTCAGGGAGGTTAGCGCTGAAATCTGTGTTGGAGCTGAGAGCTCCCACCATCTGCCTAGAATTGTTCCCTGAATTAGCAGGTTTCCCAGGACTGCAGCCTAAGGTTTCTGGTATATCCACATGCCCAAGTTTAATAGATGATAAGGCTGGGATATTTGCTACCTTAGTTACTTTTCTGTTGGTGTGGTAAGACATCATGACCAAGGCCTCTTATAGAAGAAAGAGTTTCTTGGCACTTAAGGGTTTTAGAGGTGCATGAGTCAATGACCGTCATGGCAGGGAGCACAGCAGCACGCAGGCATGCATGGCACTGGAGCCCAGAGCTTTCATCTTGGTCCACAAAAATGAGGCAGAGAGAGCTAACTTAGGATGGTGTGGGCTTTTGAAACCTCAAAGCCCTCTGCCAGTGACACACTTCCTCCAATAATGCTATACCTCCTGATCCTTCCCAAATAAGTTCTCCAACTTGGACCACGTATTCAAATATATGAGCCCATAGGGGCCATTCCCATTCAAACTGTCGCACACTCTATTCATCCGCTTGTCTTTTTTCCCCCCATATTCCATACATTCTGGATGCTGTTTGAACCCAATAGCTTCCTAGAGCAACCACCACCCTCTCTCAGAAACCCGTGTGTGTCAAGAGACCTGACTGCTCTGCATATTGGCTCGCACGAACCGTGGTTTTTGTTCTGCTGAATAAAAGCAAATCCTGCATCAGGCAATAGATGCTTTCCCATTCTTGAATAATTGAAAGACTGGGTCCCAAGCCCCAGCAGGCTAGGAATTGATTAGAAATAGAGAAGCAGGGGGCTCCGGCCAGTGAGTTTAGGGAGTTCCATTGGGAAACTTCATCTCTTGCTGTCTGTTCATGGAGCTCATATAGGAGAGAAACAGGTAGGACATTGCAAGGATATGTTTATTTACTGTTCCAAGACAAATTTGTGTTTCTGCCAACAAATTAATCCATACGGCCAAAGCAATGAAATTATGTACCTTGCTCTCCATCTTCAAGCCTGAGCTAAATAATCAAGGGAATTTTAAAAGTGACTCAAACTAGTACCTTCACATTCTCTGTCTTTACTGTATTTGTTTCATTTTATTTTTCATTAATTTCTTAGGTTTGCAAACAAAGTAATGGGTTTCATCATAACAGCCTCATACATGTATTATTATAGCTTGTTTTCATATGTTCCCCTTCCCACATTGCCCCGCCGCCCCATGCTCCGTACCCTCATCTTCTTTCAGTTGGACAGCTGGTAAGAACAGAGCCATCCTGCAGCTTATAAATGAGAACTGAGCCAGGCTCCTTGCTCCTTGAAACCCACCAGGAGCAGACGCAACAGAGACCTCCATTTCCTATGGAAACCTGGAGAAAGAGCAGGGAATTAGGCTCAGGATTTTAGTGTTGCATTCCAGGAATGTGTTGCTTCCAGGATTGCCTCCTCCAGACACTCCTCCCTGCTTTGCAGACTCCAGCTGCTCCCGTTGTGCCAACTCTGAATACAATCATGTCACTTCCCTCATTTAAAACTGTTTTTTTTCTCAATAGCATCCCATAACCCTTGGTTAGATGGAACTCTAAAACTTCCCCACTGGAGGGCATCTCTGAACCTCTCTGTTTTTTCCTGTACTGTGCTCACCTGGAATGACCACACCCCTAACCATTGGGAAAGCTAGAAGTCTTTGTGGCTGTAGATGCCTCTTGGAACAGCTCATGGGAGTGAGTTCCTTGATAAACCTAAAGCTCTGGTAGAAGGAATTTCCTTCAGGGAGTTCCTTCTTTCATCCCTAAGGAAGTAAAGACCCTATGATACACATTCCCTCTGCATCTCCCCAGTGATTGCCACCCTGGTGACTTTTCCCATGATATTATGAGCTCCGTTATAGCAGGATTATATGAACCAGAACCTATTATGATGTCTGGTTTAGATCAGGGCTTACTTCAATATTTACTATACTATCAAGCGAATAAATGGTTGTACATAACACATCAGAGAACTCGAATTCGGGGAGTGTTTATTTCATATCTGTCACATGCCTGGTATGGTTCAAGACACAGAAAACACACCAGTGAGGCAATGAGGAAAACAGGGGGAAATGCAGCAAGTTAAAGGAAACATAAGATGAAGAAATCCATCAAACTAAACACACACATATATACACATATATGTACATAGACATGTGTATGTATTTGACATACACTGAAGGGATGTTTTAGGGGGGAGTAGATGTTTAATGGAAGTGCTGGCCACAGGAAGCCAGGACTAAATCTCATGCTAAGAGCCCCCCTGAAATTTATATTCTACCAAATTTCATTTTCTATTTTACCCAAGTTCCTGAGTGGTGTACACTTAATTACCTTTCTATTTTAATGCTATTTTGGCTGGTTCTCGTCTATGTGGGTCAGGTATCATTTTGTTCCCATCAGCTTATTTCCTTCGGTTAAATTCCTAAATGGAAAATTATTTAATCAAAATGTACATTTTTAAGACTTCATGGTGGACTTCCATTGTGTTATCTCAAATAATTTTAGAAATTAAAAGGCCATTTCAGTGAAAATTTAGTGTACTACTTTTTTTTTAATGTCTTTAGCAGGACTGAAAGTATGTGCCATTTCATTTTGTTTTTACTGCCATTTTAGTAGACATGAAAAAAGTGGATGAACTGACATTTCCGGTGGGGAGGGGAAAACTGCACCTATATTTAAGAGTCTACAAGGCAAGCTGACTAACAGAACTACAAGATTGTGGAGAATTGAAATGCTGTAAATCAAGAACTAATATTATCCAGAGTCTTTAGTCCTTGTATAGATACTCGGCCCACCTCTATGTCTGACCTAACAACCTTTCAATTATCAGGTGAAACCTTTAGAATGTATTAATTAACAGACCACTCTCTTCTACCAAACCCCAGGCTAAGAATGTAATCAGATAATGTTCAAATCAATAAGACAGCCCCTTTTCTTGCTTTGCTGTAGACCACCCACTTGATGTTCCCGCCAACATACTTGGAAAGTGCCTTGATTTATGGCTTTCTTTTGCTTAGAGACTATAAAAGTTCATGTAACCTCATCCATATAGGAACGCAGCATGGGAAACAACTTGATCCCAGGACCTCAGTCATGTCTGGCACAGGATCAGTCTTGTCTGGTTCTCTTGAAGTGGTGTCTAGGTGTTGTAAGGATGGGTAGGGTACTCCGAGTTTACTTTCATTGATATTTCTCTGGCTCTCATTTTCTGTTTTTTAACATCTGCATTTAAAGCACCGCTCTTTAGCATGGAGAAACTGTGGAGGCAGGCTTGAGTCTTTACATTTTCAAATGGAGAGCAGAGATTATATATGAGTCCAAGACAGCGAGGTAGATTTCAAGAAACCACAAGGAGAGATGGACTATGAGAGCTATGTCAGCTGTAATGTAGAAAGGATTGCAGTCAAGCCAAGCCTACCAGGTTGATATGTTGTGTAACGTAAATGTGAAATACTTAAGGGAAATAGGCAATATTCACAGGCACACAGACCTAGGAAGGAAAGATAACTTGGTGTCCAAGAACTCAGAGAATATCAGTACTTTTCACAATGATTTTGATTTTGTTTCTGGTTTTTTTTTATGTTTATTTGCCTTTGTTGAGTAAATAGTTGGAATCTTGCATCCAGGATACTTGGTTATTCAGATTATTTCTGTATAGCAAAATGAATTATTAATCAAAGGCTGACTTCGCTTTTTCTTCCTTTTGTTGTGTGGGGATCAAATCTCACACAGGCTACCGAGTTTTATCTTCAGCCAGTAAAGGCAATATAAGTTGGGAGTTTTATTTTAACTGATACTATCATATTTAGCTATTTAAATCACGTATCCAACTTTATGATGATGATTATCATTAGTATATAAGTTTTAAGTTCAATGTGGACTTTGTTCCCGACGTCTCCTGAATTTCTTTCTTATGAGTACTGAGCATTTTAAGTAGTAAATTAAATTTGTAGCTGATCTGAGGTGCTCACCATAATTGGTATTTTCCTCATAGTTTGGCATAGTTTTACACTGGATATTGACTAAACATCATGTACTTTTGTTCCAATCTGATCACCGATGTTTCTATCCCTAGAAATTGACTTCCACATAGTATCAACCTTTTTTTTTCTTTTTTGAGCTGCACAGTTCTATGAATTTAACAAACAAGATGACATGGCATTCCAAGCAAGACCTAGAGAAAGTTTCAACCCTGTCATTCCCTGTACGTCCTCCTAGTTAGCCTCACCCATCTTCAGCTTGTGGCAGCCACTGATATATTATTTGAGTGGTGGGTATGCGTGTGTATGAGTGTGTGTGTGTGTGTGTTTGTGTGTGTGTGTGTGTGTGTCTGTCTGTCTGTCTGTGTGTGTGTGTCTGTCTGTCTGTCTGTGTGTCCGTGTCTGTCTGTGTATCTGTACCTGTGTGTCTATGTATACACTTTCCTTTCCAGGATATCATATAAGCAGAAATATTCACAATGCAGCCCTTTGAGTGTGATTTCTTTCACTTGTTAGAACTCACTTGCCTTGCACCCAGGGTGTGGTGTTTATCAATAATTTAATCCCTTTTATGGCCAAATAGCATCCACTTACGTGACTGTGCTATAGTTTGATTCTCCAACGACTATTTAAAAGTCCATTTAAGAGCCGGGCGGTGGTGGTGCACTTCTTTAGTCCCAGCACTCGGGAGGCAGAGGCAGGCAGATCTTTGTGAGTTTGAGGCCAACCTGGGCTACAGAGTGAGTTCCAGGAAAGGCACCAAAACTACACAGAGAAACCCTGTCTCGAAAAACCAAAAAAAAAAAAGTCCATTTAAGTTGTTACAGTTCAGACCTATTGTGACTAAAGTATCTGCAAACACGTGTAAACAGATTTGTGTGTGACTGTAAGTTTTCATTTCTCCTGGAAAAACACAGGAAAGCATCACACTGCCTTTCAAAATGTCTACCTAGACTGCATTCCCAACAATACACAAGACTTCCTATTGCCCTACACATACATCAGCACTTGTCTGCCATTATTACGGCCCAGCTGTCTGATGTGGATCTCCCATCCAAGTATTAACTAGGACCAGTTGCCAACAACAGAGATAGGGCAAGTTAAGAGTGGTATGGCCACAGACTTGATGTGGATGTCACTGTGGTTGAATTTGCATTTTTTTTCTAACTAATGAGGATGAACCAACTACGATGGCCTCATTTGCCATCAATATTTTTGATAAAGTATCTGTTCAAATATTTTTTCATGCTTAACTGGGTTGATTGCTTTTCTTACTTAGTTTTCAAAGTAATTTATGTATTCTGAATAGCAGTGCTTTATATTTGCCAATATTTTCTCCCGGGCTTTTATTTCCATTTTCTTAGTAGTAGATTTTACAAAATGTAAGTTTGTTTTTTTTTTAACTGTGAAGAATTCCAATTTACGTTTTCATTTTGCCAGCATGGGGACTTCCTCGTCTCTTCAATCCCAGTATCACCACAAGTGACTCCTGACTCAGAATGGTTTGCCTACCACCCATATCCACTGGCTCCGTCACCTGCTTACCATGAAGGGAACAGTATGAGGACATGGAAAAACCATCAGGTTGAAAGTCATAATGTCTATACTCTTTGTCTCTTCTTGGCCTCAGGCTTCTTCATCAAACTCTTTAAGCTTTCATCTTTCCACCTCCACTTTACAATGAGACCTGCTCTGGGTTCCTGGCCTAGCATATAACCAACCGTCCCATTCCATAAAGTGGTCCATTTACAGTGGTGGAAAGCATTCCACTTGAAGGGATAAATTACTCTGATTGGAGAAATAGTTCAATGGCTGGTGAGTAGCTTATTCATCAGAGTCTGGGTGCCTTGACCATTTAAACTCTTAAATGGGCTGTAATCACTTGCTTATTTGGGCTTATAGATTGCTATGCGTTATTTCTTTAGAAAAAGACAGAAATATAAATGCAAAGCCCTCTGGGCCCCAATTTCTTCTCTGCTGGAGGGGGCATTCTGCGCCATTGCTGGATCCATTGTGAAAAATCGAATTTTTATTTCGTATGCCAAGCTCCTTTTTTTGTATTATTAATTTCAAAAATCACAAAGAAATGTTCTGATCATAAATTCTCTTGGCATAGATGATATAAAAACACAAAACATTAAAATGCCTTCTGGCTCTGTATGTGTCTGTGTTGAAAAATATTTGTTTTCCAAACCTCAGCCTCTCTCTTTTTTCGGTCAATAACTGTATATAGTATTTGCTTTGTAGTTTGTTTCTCATGTTCATTTTGCTTAAGATAACATCCTATGCCTTTTTCATTCTTCTGACACCTTTTTCCCCCTTGCTCATTGCATTATTTGCAAAGAAAAAAAATATTTCACCAAAACCCACATTAATCTTTCCCAGTGAAATATTGTTGATAGGCTTTCATCACTATTCTTTTTTAAAAATAATCCCTGTATTCCATCTAATGAAATCATATAAAAATGGACAGAGGCAAAATTAACAAAAATGAAGCTCAGTACAGATGCTGAGAATGAGGCCACAGAGGTAATTGAATGAAGAAAGTCTTAGGAATTTTATAATTCTAGTACAAGGTCTGACTACCAGACACCACTGATGATGAGTCTTTAATATATTGCTTATCTAAAACATTATGTGGGGACTGAAGAGATAGCTCAGTAGGTAAAACCATGTGCTGTTCTTATAAGGGACCTTAGCTTCATTCTCAACACCCTCCATGGGTGGCTCACAACTTCCTTTAATTCCAGCTCCAGGGGATCTGGTAATCTGTGGGTACCCACACTCAGTTGCAAATACCCACAAACAGACACATCCAAACACACATAACTAAACATGAGACAAATCTTTACAAAAATCCTACTATTTGTAGAATGGGTAATATAAGTCTTTACTGAGCGTGCTCCTTAGTTTTGGGGAACTTGACACAAACTAGAACATCCTGGGAAGAGGAACCTCAAATGAAGGAATTGCATCCATCAGACTGACCTGTGGGCATGTTTAAGGGGTGGGGACTTTCTCAATTGATGATTGATGTGGGAGGGACATCCCACTGTGATCAGTGCCATCCTGGGCAGGTGGGCCTGGGCTGTATTCAGGAAGCAAAGATGGAAAGCAAGCCAGTAAATAGCTTCCTCTGCTGTTTCTGTCTCTCCTCCTGCTTGAGTTCCAGCTCTGGCTTCCCTCAATGACGGACTGTGATGTGGAAATATAAAAACAATAAATCCTTTCCTCCTGAAACTGTGTGTGTTTGTCACAGCAACAGAGACATGGGGACACTGGGAAACCTTGGCTAGAAGAGAAAAAGGTAAGCATGGGAGTCTTGCTCCTCATCAGTTAGTTACAGAATCCACAGCCAATCCTGATGAATTAAATATGTTATGACCATACGGCTTGTTCCTTCATGAGGATACATAACAAGAAGTGGTACCAGAGTTAGAAAGTATTCTCATACACAACCAGCAAAGATGGAATACTAGAGAAGCCTGGCAATATGACTCCATGGGCTACACACACAGATCTGAGGAAGTCAAGGACAGATGACTCCCTGTCCATGAAGGAAACCCATTTTCCCTTCCAGCCTAAAGGTGTGAATAAAAGAAAATCCAGAGGTAGTTGGCAATCTGGTGTAAAAGAAAATAACTCTTTGCTAGGAGATAGAAAATCTGTTTCTAATCTCAACTATTCTGCTAAGCAGCTTGCGTAAGTTTCTTTTAGACCCTCTAGCTTAGTCTCTGTCAGCTGAACATCACAGGAAGGGTCACTCACTTGACATGGATGGACACAAGAATGTACTCGTGACACTTCCTCAACATTCTGAAGGACAACATTCTGGGACATAATTATCGGCCAATTTAAGCTAATGAAATTTGAAGTTATTATTGTGCCTGGAAACACAATGCTAACTGTAATGTAACCCACAAAGGAAATGAACTCTAAAACGATCCTTAAGGAGGATATGGCTTTCCTTATCTTTATTATCAAAACCATGACAAGAAGCAGCCTAGAGGAGGAAAAGCTTAGCGAGCCTTGCAGTTGAAAGAGATTCATTCCATCGTGGTAGGGAAGTCAGGGCAACTGAAGTGGGAGTTGGCTGACCACATTATGTCTACAGACAGGAAGCAGAAAACAGACAGGAAGTGAGACCCACTCCCAACAACCCACTTCCTTTAACAAAGGCTCTGCTTACTGAAGTTTCTACAACATTCCAAAACTGTACCACCATCTAGGGACCAGGTACTTACACACAAGAGCCTATGAAGATTGTTTCACATTCACCCCACAATCAGGCTTCTGAGACAAGGGAAAAATGTTTTTGGAAGCTGGAGAAAGACCAAAAGGTAGGACATTTGCTGAAACTGTCACCTCTGGTAACACGGAATAGAAAATATGTACAGCAAACTGGGAGAAATGGCTAAAGAGATTTCCCAGAAGACCATCCAAAGCAGCAAATGTTTTTTTGGGTTTTTTTTTTTGTTGTTGTTGTTTTTAACTACATGTGGAGAAAATACTGACAGAGAGAAATAAGATGAAATAAGAAACTTCCAAGCAGTGATTTCAGCTTTCAAGCAGAGTTTAGAGAAAACACACACACACACACACACAAAAAAAAAAAAAAAAAAAAACAACCCCACAAGTCTCTGATTAGAAAAACAAAATTGTATCTATTCCCAGCTTCTCTTGATGTTAAATGATCTTTGTATAAGAAATGGGCTCCAGATTCACATAGCATGAGAGTTCTTAACTTGGAATCTATACACTTGTAAAGTCTCCACACATAAGACTTAGGAGTCTAAATGAAAAGGCTTACTTGTGTATTTTCCTAACATTTAATTTAATTTAGCATCTAGTTGAACTGCAAATGCTAGCATCAAGGCTAGAAGACATCAACAATGCCTGTGATTTTTGTCGTTGGTCAAAATCATCAATACTTTCATATATATAACAGTCAACTCAGACATCTCAAAGTACCATTTATAACAATCACATCTTTGAATTTACGATTATTACATCAATAGTAGAGCAGTTTTATAATGTATTAATGGATATATACATGTATATCTGATAAACATATGTACGTGGGGCCTATACACATGCATTGTAGGAAGTCAACTATATCACAAATTTGCTTTTGATATTTTAATGACTATATATTACTATAGTTTATTTTAGCTTTAATGCTGAATATTTTACTTTATATACTTAAAAATATGATTCTGAAGAAGGACTCACAGGCTTCTAAAGAAGATTAAAATCTACCAAAGAAATCCATGACACCAAAATGGTTAAAAATCCCTGGATTTTAGTTCTTAGTCTTCGTTTGTCCCTCCAGTCAGCCAGTACAACTGAGCAGCCTTTTTATACCCAGTGTGGCCTTGACCTGTGCTAATGTATACCTTCAGATTCTGATTCTTCTTTCCATTTTCCAGTTACTCTGAATATCAGCCTATGCCTTAAATCTCTATTTTATTCCCAGCCCCTAGTTCTTCACAGATAATTCTGCCCTATATTTCATCATAGATGGGGCAGGACTCTCTCATTTTTTTATCCATATACAGTATTTTTATTACTACATATATGTTACTAGTGCACTAATATTTTTTTATGAACTATAGTGTCCTGTGTTGCTTTATCAAAAGACCGGAGACTGTGTTTTATAAGGAAAAATATATATTGGCTCATGAGTTTGGAAACCAAAAAGCTTGAGCAGTGGCATCCATGAGGGGCTCCCAGCCAGATTGTAATGTGTGGATAACATCACAAAACAGGAATGTGTATGAAAAGGACAAGTGGAAGATTCAGAAAAAGCCAACAGGGCAGTGTAGCCTCACTTTCTAACAACCTCCCTTTTTAGTAATTAATTTAGATCCTGAACACGTGGCATACCCCTGAGGAAAGGGTATTGATCCCTTCCAAGGACAGTGGCACACGGCCTAATTACTCCCCACAAGGTATTACCTGTAGTAGGATGGGCCCATAGGTTTGAGGAAATTGGCTCAAACCAGTTGCCAAGGCATGCACATAATATACTTCCTTATGAGCCAACCTAGAGTCTGTCTGAGGGCCTAGCAACAGGCATTGTCAACCCCCTCCCCTGAGGGAGCCATTGGGATCCAGCAACACTTACCCATTAGAAACTCCACAATTTTTCATGTATGGATGTATGTGTTATATGTGTGTGTGTGTAGATGCATGTGTCTCTGTGTGTGCACATGGAGGCAAGGTCCAGGTGTCTTCATGTACCACTCTCTGACTTACTTCCTTAAGGCAAGATCCCTCACTGAATAGGAATATTACAGCTGGGCTGGCCAGCCAGTGAAGTCTTGGGAACCTCCCTTCTATACTTCCTCATCCTGATATTACAGACACCAGGAACCATGCCTGACTTTTTACATGCATACTGGGGATTCGAACTCAGATCCTCATGCTTACAGAGAGCAAGCACTCTTACCTACAGAGCCATTACACAGTCTCAAATTTATCATTTTTCATATCCATTGCCTTAGGGCCTAACCTTAAGCAGTATATGAATCTTTGAGTAGCTAGCACAAGTCTATCTCTCTTTTGAGCTTAAATGTCTGAATTTCTAGCTGCCTACTAGTCTCAAATATCCTTTCTATGTTTCAAGCTGCTTGGCATCATTTCCTAAAGGTGCCCACTGCCATCAATTCGACTCTGACTCAGGTCCACATGGTACCAGTAGTTCTACAAGCTTGAATCTTTAGTACCACACCTGTGCTCCCTCCCTCTCCAATATTTCAGAATCCTGCTTCCTTTACTTGACCCCAAACCTATTCAACTCTTGTCGCGTTTATCTTAATAGCCATTTCTAATATCTCAAACTCTTAGTCAGTCCTACTAGAATTATCTTTCTAGGATTTAAGTTAAATCAACTCACTTTTCATCTTAAAAGTTATTCTGTGTAGCTCATGGGTTCAGGTCTCACTTGGGATATCTGTTGGTGTACAGATTGATGGGCCCAGATCCCGAGAATATCTGGTTTAGTCACTCTGCATTGGGATCTAAAAAGTTTCATTTACATCCAGCCTCTGGGTGGTCTCATTACTGGTGAAGTATCAACACTTTAGAATCCCTGGTCTAGAATGTAAGTCTTCAAATATATTTGACTGATAATTTTTCCATTAGAAAAATTAGTCCAAACACCCCTAACCTCTGTATGCCTTTCACTTTGAAACTATACACATGTTCAAGTACACTGAATTATAAGGAAAAATACCTCACTACTCAGTCATTTTAAAGGTAAGACAAATTAAATAAAAAATTCAAGAATATTCTTCCTGCATCCAAATGTGTCATGTGTGGTACCCCATAATGGAAGATTCTGGGAAGGACAGAGATAAAGAATAAGCCCTAAGCTTGCAATGTTAAATTCTATCCTCTTTGTCTATCTAGCCAATCATGTGCAAGATGTTTCTTTCTAATCCTGGCTCTAGGCCATAGCCAGTTACAACCTCAGGAGAGTCCCTTAACATCTCTAAGTCTCTATGTCTTCCTCTGTAAAATGGAGATAATATTAGTTACTACTCACAGGATTGTTTTAAGGATTAAATAAATTAATATGCATGAAGAGCTTAAAAGTTCTTAGCATATAATAAATGCTTGATTACTGTTGACAATCATGGTTGCTCGTGGTTAGGCACCTTTGCTATCACCACACTATTCAGTTCACTATTTCGCAAATAAACGTTCACCACTCAGTGGCTTCACTTGTGCCTCAGCCTCTGCTCGGAATGCCCTTCCTTTATCTTCTCTTGGTAACACCATTCTCATTTCTCATAACCAAGTTGAAAATGCTATGTCTCCTGTGACAAAATAACTAATCCTCCTGGCATACCTAATCAGTCTTTCTTCTATGTTCCTTCTAGTTCCTTTACCAGCCTCTACATATCACTCTCCATGATTAGGTACAGGTACTAACATGCCATTTCCTCTGATATTGAGATTCTCTAAGTGGGGTGATAATGTGAGGATGGTATTGAAGGACACTCAGTTGGTATTAGGTGAGCTAGGGAGCCAGTTATAGTAACAAACAATGCCTACCACCTTTGCTATTCAGAGAGCTGGGAATTAAGACAGTTCACAAGGGCAACTACATACATATTCATGTCTGTGTCCATCTCATAGAAATATGGCAGCTGTCCTACCACACCTTGAAATACACCTTCTTCAGCCCACATCCTACTCATTTCTATGTGGTGGCCATGAAACGGAGGAACTGCCAGCTAGAGCTCATGCCTCCATTCTTCTCCCCGGTTTCTATAATTTCATGCCCTTAGGATATCAAAAAAATGAATGCCTGTTCGCAGTACGAAAATTCTCCCCAACACGTTAATAAGATTACCCAATCGCATAAGGCCCTGAAGGCGTCGAGTTATGTTTCCTTTGATTCAACCTGATAGCCTATGTTCCATCAGGCTCCAGGACACATCCACCTCCGTTTGAACTTCCTGGAAATTGTGTCTACGCCCACACTCCCTGCATCATCTACATCATACCACTGTAGTCTCCAGGGCTCAGTGG
>CABHPH010001121.1:0-26385 GCA_902168325.1 Peromyscus nudipes | reverse complement strand
AGCATCACAACCTGAGTGTAGACCTGCTAGGGGGTTCTGACCCTTCCCTTCTCTTCTTCTAAGTCTACTACAGTCCACCTTCCATAGTACTCTGGTTTTGCTTCTTTATTTTAGTCTTTTGGAAACAGGATCTCACTAGTAGCCCAGATTAGCCCGAAACTCACAATTCTCCTACTTTAACTTCCCAGTTCTGGGATTTCAGGTGTGTGTCACTACCTCCAGCTTGCCAGGACATCTGGAATGATCTCTTTAAAATGCCTCATCACCACTCCCTGTTTGACAGACAGCCATATCTTCCCTTGTCATGCAGTTCTCTTCCAAGCTCAGAGTAGCAGATTTGTGCAGAAGGGGAGCTGGTCATGACCAGCACTGCTGTGAGTACAGCAAAGGGGACATTGTGGCCATCAGTAACCTTTAATTGATCTCTATTGCATGATACGATATTCTAGTGTGATTCCACTCATGGTGAGTATAATGGCACAGCCAAGGCTGAGAATAGGAAGGTTGTCATCAATGGATGACATCATATGCATCTTTTAAGAAGGAAGACTCTGCCTTCCTCAAACGGTAGGTCGAAAGTGCTGAATACATTGGGAATCTCTCCGGCATTTTTTACTACCACGGAGAAGGCTACACTCATTTGGAAGTGCGAAGCCAAAGATCCAACATTTTGCCCCTTTGCTGATGTCCATATTTGAGATGAATACAAGTTGTGGTGAATACAACTCCTCATGGTCAACAACAGTGCATTTTGCAACACCAGTTTCTTAAGCATTCCCAGCCAGTCATCCATGATAATTTTGGCATCATGGAGGAATTCATAACCATGGTCTAAGATATCACTGCCCCTTAGAAGACTGCAGGTGGCCCCATGAAAATGAAAATGACTGAAATGCCATCCTGGTAGCTGCTGGCACTGGCTAGGCTGGGAGCTAGGCAATAAACTGAGCTCAGCAGTAAACTCATTGGTATGGCTAATTAGGTGTCTGCTCCAAAAGAACCGGCTGTGGATCTGACCTATGTGGTGATGTTGTGTTCCCCAAAATATTGTGCACCCTAATAAACTTATCTGGGGTCAGAGAACAGAACAGCCACTAGATACAGAGGCCAGAAAATGATGGCACACACACCTTTAATCCTAGCATTGTGAAGGCAGAGATCCATCCAGATCTCTGTGAGTTCAAAGCTACACTGGAAACAGCCAGGCATGGTGACTCACGCCTTTAATCCCAGGAAGTGATGGCAGAAAGCAGAAAGGTATATAAGGGGTGAAAACCAGGAACTAGAGCCTGTTAAGCTTTTAGGCTTTCGAGCAGCACAGTTCAGCTGAGATCCATTTGGATGAGGACTCAGAGGCTTCCAGTCTGAGGAAACAGAATCAGTTGAGGAAATGGCGAGGTGAGGAAGCTGTGGCTTGTTCTGCTTGTCTGATTTTCCAGCGTTCACCCCAACACCTGGCTCCAGGTTTGATTTTATTAATAAGACCATTTAAGATTCGTGCTACTGGCCTGACATTCAGACAAATCTTCCAGAGAAGGTAGTAGAGTGGCAGGAGTGGTGGCTTAGGAGTCAAGAGCACTGGCTGCCCTGCCGGGGGACCTGGGTTTGGTTCCCAGCACCCAATGGTGACTCACAACCATCTGTAGCTACAGTTCCAGGAAATCGGATGCCCTCTTCTGGCTTCCTTGAGCACGCATGTGATGCGTGCATGTGATGCCCGTACATAGAGGCGAGACTCATATGCACGTGAAATAAAAATAAATCTGTTTGGGGGGAAAAAAAAGGTAGTGCAGACAGCATGGAAAGGTCTCCTAAAGGGCACCCTGGTCTAGACCGAGAACCAGTTGCGCCCTGAGAACTCCACAGTGACATTCACTCGTCTGCTTTTGATGTTGGGACCGGCATTGCCCTTAATAAAAACTATCTCAAACACATTTCCAGGTTTGACAATGAATTTGGCTGCACCGATAGCGAATTAGAGTGTATGGTTGTCATGACCTCCAAGGAGATACACTGCCTGGGCCACCAGCCCCAGAAGAAGCTTGGAAGAAGGAGAGATGTTCTTAGCGGTGGTGATTCCCTTCTCCACTAAAGGAGCTCAACAGAGAAGAATCTCCCTTCCCTTCTGTTTCTATCCCAGAAATGAAGGGTTGAAGGAATGCCTGATTTCTCAGATTTCACTGTAAAGTCCAACACACACACACACACACACACACACACACACACACACAGAGAGAGAGAGAGAGAGAGAGAAAGAGAGAGAGAGAGATGTCAGATTCATGTGACTCTTAAAATTAAGACTTCCCACACACGTCGATTATTTTTGTCGTCTCTCAAGCATTGGGCGTCACATAATTAGCATTGAAAATCTGTTAACACAAAGGCCATGTACAGTCTTACAGGAGACAAAGAGGCTAGGAGCCCAGGGCACATTTCCAGATGCCAGAGATAGGGTGGATCATGACAGCTGGCTAAGCAGAGACTGAGCAGCCTGGGCATCTGTGGCCGGGGAAGACAGGAGACTGTTCAGACCTGACAGGTGCCTGAGGGCCCCTGCAGAAGACCTTAACAGGCTTGTGAGGCCCTTCAAGGTGTGGTTCCTGGCCCCTTCTTCAGCCTAAGTCTCTCGTTCACTCTCCTCCTTGTACCTTATGCTCCAATCCCACCAAATATCCAGACGCATTTTCAAAGGTGCTGTGTGCAGCTTCCCCATTCCTGACTGTGTATTCTGAGGAAAGAAAACCAATATCTCAAAGATGCAGCTGCTCGTCTGCGTTTACTGCTGTATGGTCCACATACGAATGGTGGTGTGGAAGATTAGAGAAAGCAATTATGCCATATGGAGTGGGATGTAGCTGGTGAGCGAGAGCTTACCTAACACATGGCACCCTGGGATCAACCGACAACAATATTCACACACACCCCAAACCAAACAGCTGTACATCATTTCTCTGTCATCTTACTATATCAGTCTTCATATATATATAGAGAGATGGCGCACACAGTAGAATCTTATTTTCCTATAAAAGTCAGGACATGAGGGACTCACGCCTATAATCCCAGCACTTAGGAGGCAGAGGTAAAAGCATTATTCTAAGCTCCAGGCCAGCATGAGCTACATAGTAAGTTCCATGTGAGACTGGGATACAGAGTGAGACCCTATATCAAAAACAACAAAATAAACAAATAAACCCTAACAAACAATACAATCAGTATCCTAATATTTGAAATAACAAAGATGGCTGGGCAGTGGTGGCACATGCCTTTCATGCCAGCATTCAGGAGACAGAGGCAGGCAGTTCTCTGTGAGTTTGAGACCAGCCTGTTCTACAAAGCTAATTCCATGACAGCCAGGGCTACACAGAGAAACACTATCTACAAACAAACAAACAAACAACAAACAAGAAATAACAAAGATGAACCTTGAAAGCATTATACTAAGTGAATGATGGCACACACCTGTAATCCCAGCACTCAGGAGATGGAGGCAGAAGAATCAGGAGTTCAAGTCCAGCCTATACTACATGAGACCCTACATCCAAAACAACAATAATAAATAAATGATGCAGGTAGAGGAAAGCAAATACTGTCCAACTGGCATTTTCTTAAGGAATCTAAAAGGTTGGACTCAGAGAAACAGAAGGTAAAACAGTGGTGGAAAAGGCTGAGGGCTTTGGAGAGAAGCTACCAAAGATATACACTTTCACTTAGACAACAAACAAGAATTAATGAAAAAAGAGCCATGAATTTGAAGGGGGCGGTGAAGTGGGAATGGGTAGATGGGGGGTTGGGTCTATATAGGAGGGTATAGAGGGAGGAAAGGAGTGGGGAAATGTTTTAATTAAATTACAATTTCAGCCTGGTAGTGGTGGTGCATGCCTTTAATCCTAGCACTTAGGAGGCAGAGGCAGGCCGATCTCTGTGAGTTCAAAGCCAGCCTGACCCTACAGCATGAGTTCCAGGCCAGCCAGGAGAAACAGAAAAACCCTATCTCCAGAAAAAAAAATTACAATCTCAAAGATAAAGCAAAAACCAAAACAACCAAAACAAACAGAAAAGAAAACGAGCGAGTTCTTGAGGCATAAGGTATAGCATGGTAACCATAGCTCAGCATACTGTGACGGGCACTTGAAATTTGCTAAGAGCATAGAGAGAAGTTGTCCTCAGTGCCACAGAAAAAGTGACTGTGAGGTGACAGTTTTTTTTTTAAACTAATTTACTATGGTATTCATTTCACAATATACACGCACAACAAACCATCGAATTGTACACATTAAAATTGTACAAATTGCCAATTTTCTCTCAACAAGGCTAGGAAAAAAAAAAATAAAAAAAAAAAACAAAAAGAAAAAAAAAAAAAAAAACCTTAAAAAACAAACAAAGCAAGGCAGGCAGTGGGTGCGTGACTTTGATCCCTGCACCCAGGAGTCAGAGGCAGGTGGATCTCCAGCCTGGTCTAAAGAGTTTCAGGGCAGCCAGAGCTACACAGAGAAACCCTCTCTCAAAAAGACCAAACCAAACCAAACCAACCAAACAAAAAAAGCCCAGAACTTCCGGCGGTGGATGTAGGAGGAGTACCCATATGCTGGTCTACAATCTCTTTCCTCTGGATGGAGGAGCATAGCCAGTTTGTCTCGCCAGCAACTATTCAATTCGTGCAATTCTTCAGAATATATTCCCCACCCCAGCTGAAGTTCCTAATTCTCTCTCTTGGTGCATTTTAAAGAAATATGCCAAATCCAAGAACACTGCTATTGAACCGCAACTTCCAGTCCTGAAGCTGGGACAGGAGCTGAAAGTACTTCTTACGTTTAAATGACAACTTTGCCACAACATCCTTCAATGGCTTCTGTGACATTTGCAGTCGTTCTACAGGCAGCGAAAAGCCCCATTCATAATTCTCTCTCTCTCTCTCTCTCTCTCTCTCTCTCTCTCTCTCTCTGTGTGTGTGTGTGTGTGTGTGTGTGTGTGTGTTGGGAGTGGTGAGCCATAGATCAGGGCTGTTCTCAGCCTTGGTCAGAGAAGCTCCTGTGTGCAATGGGTGACAGTTTTAATGCAAAGACTCATAGCTGTAGCTGGAAGTTGTCCTGTGTTCCACTGGTCAAAGTGCTGAAAATAAATGGCTATTGAGTGCTCAGCCCTAAATGGAACATCAGTATCAATCCATCCAAGGTTCAGGGAATATCGAAGAAGAAGGGGTGGAGAGAAGGTAAGAGCCCGAGGGGGAAGGCTGTGAAACTGTCTTCTGGACATGACATGGATTTTGCAAATATGAACTCAGGATAGCAGTTGTTACTGCACAAGACCTGGCCCATCAACGGTCTATCGTGGATGGAGGGTAGGGCTCATTAACAGTTTAATGGTTGCTAGGAGACCGGGGCTTCTTGGTGCAGTCACTGGTAAGTAGCCCTTGCTCTAGTAAATAACCCCATCCTCAACTCATCAAGCCACCTTGATTAAATACAGCGGGACACAAAACAGAAAGGCAGCAAATTAGGAGAGAGGTTTGTTGGGGAGCGGAGGGGCTCAGGGGAGAAGGAAATAAGAAAGGTTAATGTGGGTGTTTGATCAAAGTATATTATACACATGAGTGAAATTGTGAAAAAATAAATCATTTTTTCAAAGGTCATGTTGAACAAGTCTGTTAGCAGTACATTAACCCACAGCCCAGACAAGAATTGGAATGTAATATCTCTCTTCATTAGCTTCTTCAACTCTGATTGCTCCTGGACTCTGTATTATTCCAGAAAGATTCACATTCGCTTTCGGCTTTTTCCATATGTACTCATTATCTTCTCTGCAACACGCCTCAACCATATATTATCAACATAGAAGTAATCAGCAGAAAGCAAAGCATTGTAAGCCAATGCATATTTGCTCAAGACAATAAACTGGATTCAAGGGGATGTCTTCTCTTTTGTTTTGTTTTTTAAGGAAGGACTCTTTTCTTTACTATCTGCCTACATCCTTGGAAGAGGACCAACTGGCCTCTGACAGAAATAAAGGCTGCCAGTATTTATATTTTTCATTAGAATTCTATTCTGAACTAAGGAGATTCCAAAATAAATAGGAACATTTGTAGTCACTATAGTATCTAAATGAAAATATATTAAATCATCTGCCTTTGGGGACTATCTAGGGTGTACTTTTCGGTGAACTGAAGAGAATTTGACAGAATGTGGGTGCTTCAGAGAGGGTCTATTATTTCTGGCTCTCCATTTGAGTTCTTTTCTGGCAGAACGGGACAGCTGTTCACACCTGCCTGCCCTTCGTTTTCAGGCTGACGTTATCTATTCCAGGATCCTGTAACACGTGACACAAAGCTTTGCTTTCAAGTAGTCACTAGCACAGAAGCTTGCATATATTTGAAATTCCTTTTAAGGGGAAAAAGTTGGCCAAGGCGCTAGCATAATATTGCTTCTCACAGGCGGCCAAAGTAGGCTGAAGTAAAGGGGTGTATTGGTGTCTCATTCTTAAAGTTGCAAAATCGTAGCATATATATATATATATTTTAGAATTTTTGTAGTCAAACTTATAATTTGACATTTTCCTATAACATTACACTATCTTCCTTGCTCCATGAGAGCAGATATCCAAAGCCCTCAATTAAAGGGGTGATACAGAACACTTGAATTAGTGGTTCCTGATAAAGGATGCCAAGTTAAATGAATAAGACCTAACATGCCGGGTGGTGGCACACGCTTTTAATCCCAGCACTCGGGAGGCAGAGGCAGGTGAATCTCTCTGAGTTCAAGGCCAGCCTGGTTTACAGAGCGAGTTCCAGGAAAGGCGCAAAGCTACACAGAGAAACCCTGTCTCACAAACAAACAAACAAAAAAGGCCTAACAGTTCCTTCAAGGTCACTCTTGGTTACTTGGGATGGTCCGGTAGGCAGATTAACCACTCATTCAGATGTATTCTCTCAAACTACTTCTCAATTTAGAAAGCAATTAGAAGACAAGGGGCCCCCAGGCTGTATTCCTTCCATATCTTGTTCAAATTTATCCACCAAATTACAGGCAAAGCACATCCTCTCTGGTAACCTTCCAGGTTGGTATAAGAATGTCTGCTATAGGAAGCATGACGAGGATACCGACTAGAAGGTCAAACGCCATTATCACTACACATATCCCTGCCCTGAGGTTCCTGTTGACTCTAGATCCAGGCAAGGACCTATGAAATCTTTGTCATCTATCACTTTCCTTCTCCACCTACACCTCCAGAAAAAAAAGTAGGAACCAAATTCATGGCCAAGTGTTGCAATCCGGTCAACTCTGGTGCCTGGAAGCTCTTCCCACTTTTCACATAAAAGCTCATAAACTGTCCCGAGTGGTTTTAGAACAGTGGTTCTCCACCTTCTAGTGATGCGACCCTGTCACACAGTTCCTCACGTTGTGGTGACACCCCCCCCCCATAAAATTATTTTCATCGCTACTTTATAACTGTAATCTTGCAACTGTTATAAATCGTAATATAAATATCTGATGTGCAGGATATCTGATATGCGTTGTGCCCCCCACCCCCCAAGGGGTTGCAACCCACAGGTTGAGAACCTCTGTTTTAGAAGTTGAAAATAAAAATTAAGATTAAAAAACCTGTGTTGGTTCTTATCTATCAGCCAACATTTGGAAAGCAGAGCTAAGCAGATGCCACAAAGTTCCAGGCTAGTGTGGATGTGGATTAGGTTGTAAATTCCAAGTCAGTTTGGGCTACAGAGGGAGACCTCGCCTGAAGAAAACAGTTTGCTGAATATCTTGACAAAAGTCACCGGATCCCATTTCCTCTTTCTAAATGGAGATGTTAATGCCATTGATTCCCTAAGTAGGGGAATAATGGCCGAGCAGGATTGCTCTGGAGTTGTGTGTTAGTGCCCGACCTTCCATCCCCTCTGTGTTGTGAGGCTGACCCGATCTGAACAATACACAAGGAGCAAAAGGGTTGGCTAGGTTCACAAACTCTTTCAGACTGTGATGTGGACACGCAAGCTATATAAACCCTTTCCTCCCCACATCTGGTCACGGTGTTTGATCCTAGAAACACAAAGTAAACTAGGAGAAGAGGCACAAGGCTGTAATCCAGCTACTTAGGAAGCGAGGCAGGAGGATTGCAAGTTTCTGGCCGGTGGCGTAGAGTAGCCAGAACCACCTCCTACAAATTGTCCTCTGACCTCCACATGCATGGACACACACACTAAAATGTACAAAGAAAATCCATGGGTAAAAAGCCTGTCTTTAGAAAGAAGAAAAAGAGGGTGGTGGTGGTGCATGCCTTTAATCCCAGCACTGGGGAGGCAGAAGCAGGCGGAACTCTGTGAGTTCGAGGCTATCCTGGTCTACAGAGTTCCAGGACAGTCTGGGCTATACAAAGAAACCCTGTCTCAAAACCAAAACCAAAACGAAACAGAAGAAAAAGAGAAGAATTTACATTTTGAAAACAACCAAATATTTACTTCTATTCTAATATAAAACATATAAAGTTGATTTCATATGTCATAATTTAAAATATTTTTTGGGGGGAGGGAGGGTGGTTTGAGGAAGGGTCTCTCTACATAGCTCTGACTGTTTTGGAACTCACTATGTAGACTAGGCTGGCCTCAAACTCACAGAAATCCACTTGCCTCTGCCTCCCAAAGAGTGTTGGGATCAAAGATATGTGCCACCACACCCAGGATAATTTACCTTTCTTAAATGTAAATGTCCCTCCTTTCTGTCTCTCACCTTTTTTTTAATCAGAGCAAAAAAAAAAATCTTTGTTGGCTCCATACTTAATATTAAGATGGAATTTAAAATTCAAGTGTGACCTCAGTGGTAGGATTTTGACCCAGGGCGGAAAGTTTACTCCAGAAGTAAACTCACCAGACTCAGACATGTTTCTTTTCAAGGCTTTATTTCTCTCAGTGACATGATCCTGTCCACTGCCAACTCCTCTTTAGATGATTCATAGGTAGAGATTACATTGGAGAGTGGGGGAGAGGAAGGTTAGGATGAAGATAACTATTTACATCTTGTAGAACTCTTGTTTGATGAAACCGTGTGTAAAGTTTGCATAAGAACTCATCAGTGGGGGCTGGTGAGATGACTCAATTGGTCCAAGCCTTTGCCACCAAGCCTGACTGCCTGAATTTGATCTCCAGAACACACATGGTGGAAGCAGAGACCCATCTCCCGAGAGATTAGCCTCTGACTGCCATGCGCATGGGCCCCATTCCCCTCCCCGCCTTTGTTATTGTTGTTGCTTGTTTTTGTTTTTCAAGACAGGGTTTCTCTGTGTAGCCCTGGCTGTCCTGAAACTCCCCATGTAGACCAGGCTGGCCTTGAACTCAGAGATCTGCCTGCCTCTGCTTCCTGTATCCTGGTATTAAAGGTGTGCCCCACCACAGCCTGGTGTCCCTAGAACCAGTGTTCTATTGTGGAGATTATATACTGATCCCACCCTCCTAACTTTCTGATGCCCACTGGTTGTCATGTAAGTGAAGCTCCCAAGAGGCTTTTTAAAAACACAAGCCAGCTGGGCCTGGTAGCACAGGCCTGTAATCCCAGCTGCAGGAGGCTTCAGCTGGAGGATCCTAAATTCAAGTCTGGACCAGACATAAGAGTAAATTCAGGTCTAGTCCCAAGCAATTTACTAGATTCTGCCTCAAATGTATAGAAAATAAACAAACAGACAAACGAACAAAGAAAAGAAAAAATTATAAGGGAGGAGCTAAGGGGTATGTAGTTCAGTGATGGGGTGCGTGCCTGATACCCACAAGCTCCTGGAGACTAACAGGAACAGAGTAGGATTTTCTCCTTCTAAAGCCCATCAGGAAAATAACCCAGAGTTGGAAAAAGACCCCAGGAAACCTTGGGCATCCTTCAGTGGAATCATAGGTGCTATAGCACAGACTTCCTGAGAATTGTTTGAGCCTAGGAGGGTGCATCCCTCTGATTGTCTTGGGCAGTCTGCCTTATTTTTATAATCTTTAGGGGGAAAAGTTAAATTGTAGAAAATTACTAACAGTGCAGACATGTCCTGTCCATAGCAACTCCTATGTCTCTTGTTCTAGAAACACACATGCGTTCCATCTCATTGTTTTGGGTAGACGACTTGAAACATTACCCATTTTGCTTTGCATGCTATTAGCCAACGTTTCATGTATCACTATAATTCCTTCCAGCATTGCCAATTGCATGCATATACATCTGTTCTTCACAATGTCCCCAGAGTCGCTGGGTTGCTCGTGAATTAGTGAACTGAATGGGCTCTTTTGTGCAAGTTCATTTTCATATTTGTGGGACACTTGTAATTTTTCACTTTTTGAAAAATTGTATTTAGGAGCCTGTCTTTTGATGAAAAATTGAAGATGAATCTGAAGCTGTAAAGCCCATGTGATAAATATACCTAGGAATTTGTTGGAATTCCTGTTTAGAATGTTGGTGTTATGGCAGTCTTATTTATACACAGCCCCTAGCATGCAATAGGTGCTCAGTAGATAGTCTGCAAAGGAGCTCAGTTGGAAACCAAGACAGACAGACAAACAGACACACACACACATTTTCTCTCTCTCTCTCTCTCTCAGCTACGGGAAAACATGAAGACATCACATGAAAATAACTTGGAAAGTTAACACAGTGCTGACTCCAACTTTTAAAGGCGTGATGGAAGCCTTGGGAGAAAAGAATGCATTTAAAAAGACTAATGATGCCTGCATAAACCTTCCTCTGGGCTTTGGGAGCGAGGGTCAAGAGGGCATGTCTCTGAGGGGGGAAGCAAGAGCTGGTAAGGATAAACAGCACACCACATTGACACTGGCCCTTCCTTCATTACTGTCATCCCGATAGCATTTGTTCCTGTGGAGGAGGACCAGCCTCCCCTGTCCTTTAAGGCTGCACGTGCTCACACACCACATTTTCCGTGGTGTGGGCCTGACTTTCTTGGGAACTCATGGCTTGGCCAAGCTGGCACTTGACCTTCACAACTCCCAGGGGAAAGCCACAAAGGCCAGCTATTGGAGAGCCCTGGCCCACAGCCCTCAGGCTTAAAGCCCAAGACTGGTCCCAGGAGAGGAGAGAGGCTCGTGTCTGGTTGGGTTAGGCAGCCTGGCAGAAATCACTAAATCATAAACTTTTCAATTCCATCAGTGGTTGGTTTTCACGAACTGCTAGCATTACAGAGGGGGACTAGAAGAAAATGTTGTCAAGTGTGGCTTCTTACAGAAAATGATGTGCCAACAAAAAAATAGCATACCAACTAGGAAGATACACCATACCCAGTTTCCTAGACTGAAGAAGGACATAGCTGTCTGACCACCTTTGTAACAAAGGAAAGAGAGTTTCTCTAAAGGCACAAACGGGGATATCAAGCCTGACTCCTCGTTTGCATATTAAAGTTTTTGTTGTCATTATTATTATTATTATTATTATTATTATTATTTTTACTAGAGTTTTATGTAGACCAGGCTGGTCTTAAACTTGCTATATAACCCAAGGTTATTCTCCTGCTTCTGCCTCCATAGTGCTGGGATCACACATATATATCACCATGTACAGTTTATGGGGTGCTGTGGATGGAATCCAGGTACTAGTGCATGCTAGGCAAGCACTCTACTAACAGAGCTACAGCCCCAGCCCCCAAGGTTTTTTTTTCCCCTCCCTTTAATATAGTGTGCTTGGTTGTCTTAATCGATGTTCCATTGATGTGAAGAGACACCATGATCATTCCAATTCTTACAATGGAAAGCATTTAATTAACTGTCTTACAGTTTCAGGGGTTTAGTCCATCATCAGAATGGCAGGGAGCATGGCAGCATGCAGGCAGACATGGTGCTGGAGAAGTAGCTGGGAGTTCTACATCTGGATCCTCAGGCAGCCAGAAAAGAAAGAGCTACTGGACCTGGCTTGGGCTTCTGAAATCCCAAATGTTGTGAAATATTATTTTAAGATGTGTTATATTTGTTTATGCTGTGGAACATTTGTTTAATGATGCAAAGATGTATTGCATTCTTCTTTTTTTTTTGGTTTTTTGAGATAGGGTTTCTCTGTGTAGTTTTGGTTCCTGGAACTCACTCTGTAGACCAGGCTGTCCTCGAACTCACAGAGATCTGCCTGGTTCTGTCTCCTGAGTGCTGGGATTAAAGGTGTGCGCCACTACCACCCCACTGTATTGCATTCTTTTATGTTGCATTTGTTTAACTCTGTGATGCTGTGTTACTTTGCCTGTATAAAATACCTGATGGTCTAATAAAGAGCTGAATAATCAATAGTGAGGCAGGAGCAAGGATGAGTGGGGCTGGCAGGCAGGCAGAATAAATAGAAGGAGAAATATGGGAGGAAAGGAAGAAAGAGCAAGAAAACAAGGAGATGAGGACGCTAGGGTCCAGCCACCCAGTCACACACCCAGCCACGGAGTAAGAGTGAAAGTAAGATATACAGAAGAAAAGGAAAAAGCCCAGAGGCAAAAGGTAGATGGGCTAAGTTAAGAAAAGCTGGCTAGAAACAAGCCAAGCTAAAGCCGGGTATTTATAAGTAATAATCCACCTCTGTGTGATTTATTTGGGAGTTGGGTGGCAGGCCCCCAAAAAGAGCAAAAAACAAAACAAAACAAAACAAAACAAAACAAAAGAAAAGAAAAGAAAAGAAAAAACAATACCCAAAGCCCACCCCTAGTGACACGTGTCCTCTAAAAAGACCACACCTGCTCCAGCAAGATCACACCTCCTAATCTTTCAAATAGTGTTACTCCCTGATGACCAAGTATTTAAGTCTATGAGCCTATGGGGGCAAACCACCACATTAATAAACACCAATCAAATATCTAATATATATATAATATATATATATATATATGGTATGGTGAGTCACCGATGAGTATTTTTTTCTCTCATTTGAATTATTCTGTTCTCCTAATCAGCCAGTCCACAGGTGGGAAATCAACAGAGTTTCCACATGCAAAGCAAGTGTGATTCTGGAACCCCAGTAGGCTTCCCATAGACAGTCCTTATAGATTTCTGTGGATTGTGTTGCTTCAGGGAGGTGATTTCATCAAAAGATGTAGCATCCATACTCATGCCCAGACAGCCCAGCCTGGGCAAGAACACAGAACCTCCAGAGCCCATGTGGCATCTCCTGCTTTCTAGAGCTTTGTTTGTGTCACCTGAAGGAAAGGTGTTCTTAAGTGCAGGACTTTAGGAGTTGTTGACATTATTATTAGTGCTGGGGCCTGAACCCAAGCCTTCATGGATGCTGAGTTAAATGTAAACCTACTACTGAGCTACGTGCACCCTGCAGACCCCAAAGTAAACTTTTCAAATTAACAACAGCTTTCGCATTAGCGTGGCATTCTCAGCATCTCGGTGGGGCCATACAAACTGTGGTTAGAAGAGGAGATGACATCTGTCATCTGTCAAGACACCTCCTGCCTGGGTGGTTTTCCTCCGGGCCGCTAACTCACCTCATCACTAACCTCGTGATGAATCCTCATCCTACTGGTTTTCATCTCTTCCTCAGCATCACTGTTCTCCTTACTACCTTGCCAGGCTGTGGGGAGGAGGAAACGGCCCTAGAATGCTCGATGCCACCTCCATGGAAAACAGAATCCTGCCTACTCTCATCCTGCCAGTGACTCGCAGAGCTGGGATTTGAACCCAGTTCTTGCACCCATTTTCCTTCCTTCTCTCTTTGTTGAGACAGGGTTTCCCTTTGTCCCAAGCTTGTCTGAACCTGACAGTCCTTCTGCCTCAGCCTCGTGAGTGCTCAAGTTACAGGGGTACACTGCCAGGCCAGGCCTAGTCTTGAGCATGTCAATGGATTCTGCTCAGAAGGCCAAAGCAGCGGCCATTCTCCACATAAGTCCCAGAGGCCGGCTGTGGGAAGAGGGGGGCTGTGGGCAGTCATGCCTGAGGTCACCAGTCACCACTTCTTTGTTTGATCTTTAGTAAGTTATGTGAACTGAACTTTCTCAGTTTAGTGAAACAGCATAATGGCATCTCACTCACTGATTAATTGTAAATATTAAATGGCAATTTGACTATCTCCCCAGCCCCTAAGTGCCATCCTCCCTGCCTTTTGCTCCACCCCTTTAGTGTTTTAGAAGAGCCCCCTTTTGAATAAAAATCAAGCAACCAAAATTCCCCATATCTTCTTCCTTGATTCTGTTCCCAATTTCCTCCATTGTCCAACAAATGCCTACAGAACTCTATTCTGCATCTTTTCTAGGAGCCAAGAATGCAGCAATGACCAAAGCTATCCACATTCCTGCTCTTGAGGCTTCTATTTTATTTATTTATTTATTTATTTTTCCGGAGCTGAGGACCAAACCCAAGGCTTTGCGCTTGCTAGGCAAGCGCTCTACCACTGAGCTAAATCCCCAAACCCAAGGTTTCTATTTTAAAAGCTAAGTTTTGTATACGGGGTAGGGCAGGGGGCAGAAGCCACCAAGAAACATGTAAATGGATGCAGACAGAAAGTTAGGAGATGATAAAGACTCTAGGAAAAGAAATCAGAGAAAAGGAATAGTATACAACCGGGAAGGGTCTTTTGTGTGAGTAGGAAAAGTTACATCTAAGTAAAGACTCAGGGGTGGTGGAGGAGTGGACTAAGAATAAATGTCTCCCCTCAACCACAGATGACACAGCATGACCAAGAGAAGAAAAGGTGGGATAGTCCCAGGAAAATACAAATGGAAATCTTGTGTCTGGTCCGTGCTTGGTTTTCACCGATGTAACAACTATTGGTGGCCCAGGCTCTGACAGGCTGTGGTCTGACTCTTGAGAACAACCTGCCCACTTCCCAGTCTCCCTGAAAGCCCGGGAGGTGGGGAGACAGCTGTATGAAGAGCTGCCAGCCTAGACACGTGTAAGATTTCTGTGAAAGAAAGGACCATTCTGGGAACAGACCAGCTCCAGGGGACTTCGTCCCTGAACTTAGTTTCATTGTCAACACAGGAGACTCACTTGGGAAGAGAGTCCCAGCGAGAGACTGTCTACACTGACTTCGTCTGGGGGCATGTCTGGGGTAGGGAGCTTGTCTTAATTAAGTTAATAGATACGGGAGAACCCAGACTACTATTGGTGGTACCATTCCCTGGGCCAGAGGTCCCAGATCACATAGGACTGGAGAGATCAGGCTGAGCACAAGCAAGCTGGTGAGCGTGGCCTTTCTCTCCAAACTTGACTGTGGGTGTCCTGTGGCTAGCTGTTTGAAGTCCCAGCCACCTTGACTTCATGGCAGTGATAGACTGTAACTTGAAATTGTGAGCTAAAAGCCAGGCGGTGGTGGCACACGCCTTTAATCCCAGCACTCGGGAGGCAGAGACAGGCAGATCTCTGTGAGTTCGAGGCCAGCCTGGTCTACAGAGCGAGATCCAGGACAGGTACCAAAACAAACAAACAAAAAAATTGTGAGCTAAAAAGAAACCTTTTCTCCCCTAAGTTGGCTTTTTCACAGCAACAGAAACTGGAGCCCTGGGCCAATGTCACTTAGGTCCTCTTTTTCTTAACTTCCAACATGGCCTCGGAGATATCCTCTCTCTGCTATAGGCTTCTTTTCTACAACTAGGCCTGAAAAGACTCCTGCTCCTGCTTCCGGTCAAGGAGAGAGGCCCTCTTTGCTCTGCTGGCTATCTCACCCTCCCTAAGGTCTCCAGCCAACCTTGGAAAGCCAGGAGCTTGGGGGAAAGTCACTTGACTTTTACAAAGTGGTAACTGCCAAGGGCGTTTATGTAATTAGACCTAAATGCTGTTTTACACCCCCTACTCCCCCAGCCCCCACCCCCCAACTCCTCCACCTCCCCACCCCGTAAAGCTCTGGTGAGGTAAGAGTTCTCTTTAATGTCAACTCAGGAAGTTTTACCCAAGAAAAGGGAGGTGGGAGTCAGGGGTTTGCCAAATCAGGAAATGTGAATTAACTGACAGGGGAACTTAAAAAAAAAAAAAAAAAAAGAGAGAGACTGAGGCAATGGGCGAGAAGGGAAGTGGGAGACAGCAAAGGTGGTCTTGCACATGAGAGAACTTGGAAAAGGCAGGCCGGTTTTCATTTCATGTACGTTTTGCTGGGCGAAACTTCCCTTTCGATGGTGAGCTGCCTTGAAAGAATTGAAAGGAAAGGAAACTCTCCAACTTAATGTTAAGTCTTCAGGAAAGGGAACACGGAGTTCTCACACGGCAGGCTCAGTCCACCTTGGGCATGGGGACTTGTTCTTTTGGGAGTGGGGGGACCCCATGCTTTCTGTCACGAACCCACCTGAAGCTTGCCCTGCCATGTATGGTTTTAAAGGCTGACCACATTGTGTAGATCATGAACAGGATATCTGCCCATCACCTTTCTCCTGGTATTGTGCCTGCCTCGTGGTTTCAAACATGGATGCCATGCTGTAAGAACAGGAAAGAAAGCCCTGTTTCTAGGCAGGTGGGTTGAGGAACCGAGCTGAATGAATCATTTTGAAAAAAAAAAAAAATGAAGGCAAACCACAAGTTTATCTGTTACCAAATTGGTAACGAGTGCTAGAAAATAAAATTAGCCTTTTCATTTTCTCTTTCTGACTAATATCTCTTCATTTTACCTAGAAACAGAATTCAGAGTAAGCAATTTTGTCCCAAGAGGGTTTGGGGAGATGATTCAGTGGGTGAAGATCTGAATTTGGATCCTGATCGTCTTTCTGCATAGGAATCTGGCTTTGGTGACTGACACCCGTGATCTCACACAAAGGAGTAGAGACAGAAGGATCCCTGGGGCTTGCCTGACCAAGCCAGTCTAACCAACTTTGCAAGCCCTGGTTCAGTGAGAATCCCTGTCTCATATAAGGTAAATAGATATGCCAGGCATTTAATCCCAGCCTGTGGGAAGCCGGGGCAGGTGGATCTCTGTGAGTTCAAGGCCAGTTTAGTATGTTTAACAAGTGCCAGGGCTACATAGAGAGACTCTGTCCTAAAAAAAATAAAAAAGGTGAGCGACCAGAGACCTGGCTTAATGGGTACACATGCTTGGCATGCAAGTGTGAGGACCTGAGTTGGAATCCCCAGGACCCACATGAAAGCCAGAAGTACAGTGTGAACACCTGTAATCTCAGTGCAGCTAGGGAGAGTGAAGAGGCAGAGGCAGGAGAATCCTGTGGAAGCCTGATGGAAAAACAGACAGACAGACAACAACAAAGAGACCCTGTCTTCAACAAGGTGGAAGGTGGGGACCAAGGTTGTCATTTGATCACCGCATCTGGGGCACATGTGGACCTGCACTCACATACATGAGCATGCATACATGCATCACATCCTCACAGAAAGAAAAACACAGTAAGCTGGAGCTCCACGGAGGAAGACACACTGCATCAATTTCCGGCCACTGCACATACATGTGCATATAAATTCATACACCACACATACACAGAAACAAATACACACATACATTAAAGAAAGACTTTGCTTTAAAAAAATAGGCTTTCCCTTTTGTTTTGTTTGTTTTTTTGTTTTTATTTTTGCCTTGGCAGCTCTCCACCGCTACTCCCTATTGGTCCTTCTACCTCCTTTCTAGACTCAGTCCTGGTTAGGGCTGCCCTAGTCTGGGAACATTTTAAGGACCAAAGCAAATGACTCTAGGCACTAGCACCACGGGGACCTGGAATCTACTGTAGGTACATGTGCACAGACACAGGCAAATGCCCATTGTACCTGTGTTCATGTGTGCATGTATGTGCATGTGGTTGCATATGGCTTGTGTGTTGAAGGCCCCTAGACTTTTCCACATTGAAGAGACTGGCTTTTACAGAGGGCGCCAGGCTTTAGATAAAACACCCCATACCGATTGCTCTTGGGTGTGCTAAGAGGGTATAAAGGGTTCTCAGAAAGGAGGAGGTCAGGTTTGCAGAAGTCTAGTGTCTTAAACATTTGTCTTTAAAAAAAAAAAATCTCCGAGATCCCACTCCAAAGATTCTGAGTCAGTTGTCCAAAGTCAGTTGTCCAAAGAGTAGGGAGTGGGTGGAGACTTTAGCGGACATCCCAGGCTTAGCATAAGCCAAGGAACAGTAGTGTGTATTAGGGCCCGAGTCTTGCCCTTTCCACGCATGCTCAGTTCAGCCTTTGGCAAGTGTGCTTCTCCCTACTGAGGGTCTAGGTCCTTCCTAAGGGTAAACATCAGCCATGCAGCTTAAGACAGAGCCCTTGTCCCAAATAAGAATTCCCTGAAGTCTGGTTGGGAACAAGGCAAGACAGGCCATGGCTCTCTAGCAGGGAGAGCCATGTGTCACCCACCATGACTGAGGTGTGGGTCTTCATACCAACTGCCTGGCCCAGGCTGCTCACAGGAGAGGGTCTTCCAGAGCACCCTACTCCCAACCCTCATCAACAAGACCATGCTTAACTTTCCAAGTACTGATTTACTCCCAGAAGAGCCTGAGAAGCTGAATATCATAGAAAAAAAAGAAAAAAAAAAAAGGAAAAGTGATGCAGAGTTGAAACGGTAGTGTTTAAAATGTCCAAGGATTAGCTGGGAGGTGGTAGCCCAACACCTTTAATCCCAGCACTCAAGAGGTAGGGGGAATCTCTGAATTAGAGGCCAGTCTAGTCTACAGAGTGAGTTTCAGGACAGCCAGGGCTACACAAAGAAACCCTGTCTCCATAAAAACCAATCAACGAACCAACCAACCAACTAACCAACCAACCAACCAAACAAACAAACAAGCAACCCCCCCCCCAAAAAGTCCAAGGATTGAACATACATTCATCAAGTAAATATATGAAATCTGCCAAAGACACAATGCCCAAATGTGGGGGTTTTGTTTTACTTATTTGCATAAGAAGAGCTTTACTTAATGGATGAAACAGAAGACTTGAGAACATTCACCTGCATGGCCCCACCCCTCCACCTATCTCCTCTTCTTTCAGTCCTGCTTGATCTTGGATAAGACACTCTTTTTGGTTTCTTACTCCAAAGAAAGAAAAATTTGAAACAGATTTCTAAGCCAGGCGTGGTAGGTGATACCAGCCCTTGAGAGGTAGAGGGAGGAGGATCAGGAGTTCCAGGTCATCCTCAGCTACATGGTGATTTGAAGCTGGTATGTACTGAAAGAGAGCCTGTCTCCCAAAACAAACTAACAATGTACAAACATGAGCAAACAGGAAACTTCTAGCTCTTTGAGAAGACATTGAGATTTCTGTATGGATTCTTGTGGGGTTACCTTGACTGAGAAGCAAGGGGAGGCAGAGGGCACACATTTTATTTCCCCGTACTCTTTGCTGGCTAATTAGAGAACAGATTTGTTAAAGTTTTGGCCCAAAGAAAAAGCCCAAAGCTCAAAAAAGAGACCAAAAAGGGTGACATCATTTCCTCTGACTCTTCCCTCGGGGCACCCTGGTGTCGGGGAGAATGACTCAGGACCCAGAAACGAAGCAAAATAGAGCAATTTCCAATACTGATGGTTCTGGTCCATAACCTTACCTAGGAAAGGAGGGTATTCGTGGGGAGAGGGGGAATAAAGGAGCAAAGAAACAAAGCTTGTTTGCTCACTGGGCCCACAATAAAACAAAGAAGGAAGTCCAGCCAGATCCTAATGTACTTACCGCTCCTTCTTCTTCTGTGTGTGCTAGCTCATTAAGATTCCCCCAAAGTTCTTGGAATATGTTGGTTTAGGAGCTTATCCTTTTTGACGTTTGTTTTTTACTATGATGGGATTGGAAGACCTTTTCACTTTGACCTCTGTAAGTAAACATTACTCCTCTTTTGAAATTATAGTCCCCTACAATGCCATGCCTGAGGAAGTCCATTCCTCTACCTCCAGCAATAGGATGCTCTCAGATATTGTTTTTTTTCCGTTCTTTCTCAGTGAATGAAAAAAAAAAGAAATAAAAGGAAAAACAAAAAACATGACTGCTTCTCAGGGGTTGAGGTTTTTGTTATAGATATAGGGGGGCGCATAGGCAGTGGTATCTGGCAGAGTCCAGAGTGAACTGAGCCATGGGGAAGGGGGTGAGAGAGGAAGAGAAGAGAGAGAGGAGCCATGGACCAAATGGCCAAGAGGCCAAGAAGAGACCTGGAGAGTCAAAATAGCTGCCTTATATAGGAATCAGAGAAGCTGGGGGATGGGAAACCAAGCCCAGTCACTGGGCTGGAGAGTTTAGGGTCAGGGTATGCCAGCAAGGATGTCTTTGTAACAGGGCTATGCTGAGAGAGGCTGGTGGACAGAGTTCGATTTGATATGTTAATAGGCACCTCTGTTAGCCATTTGAGACCTAACATTCAGGTGATGATAGAGTACTGACAGTTATATACAATGTATGTTAATTCTTCAGATGCGTTAAAGACATTCGAAAGAACATAGGGATGATTCTAACAGAACCCAAGGCAGATTCTGAACTGGGAGCTTGTTATTCAGGCTATCGAGATAGACACACACACACACACACACACACACACACACACACACACACACGCACACACATGCACACACACATACACACACACACACACACACACACTAGGACAGGTGGGAGGGTGTATTTTTTGGCGAGGAGAGTGCTACCCACCTTCCAAATAAACACATGGAGACTTTTTCTTACATATGAATGCCCAGCATTAGCTTGGCTTGTTTCTAGCCAGCTTTTCTAACTTAAAAAATTATTCCATCTCTCTTTAACTATGTGTTGTCTCTGGGCTTTTTACCTTTCCTTATTCTATATATCTTTCTTTCCCTCTTACTTCATGACTGGCTGTTTGGCTGTGTGGCTGACCCCTGGCATCCTCCTCTCCTTCTCCTTTTCTTGCTCCTTTCTCCTTTCCCTAGATTTCTCCTATTTATTCTCTCTGTCCACCAGCCTCATCTATTTCTCTCTCCTACCTAGCTATTGGTGTTTCAGCTCTCTTTTTTTTTTTTTCTCTGTACAATTTCTTGACTTTACTGGAATCTTCCAGGGCACCAGGCCGGTGCACTGTGTACAGTGTCTCACTGTGCTGAGAGGAGGTCCGAGGCAGCTGCAGGATCATCACAAGCTCCTTTGACTTATTAATGACTGGCCTTGGAGCAGCAGAGTGATGGGGGAGGGGACAATGGCTCCCTGTGCTGTCCCATCCATCAGTGCTGAATGTTTCAGCTCTTTATTAGACCAGTCAGGTGTTTTGGGCAGGCAAAGTAACATAACTTTACAGAGTTAAACAAATGCAACATAAAAGAATGCAACGCATCTTTGCATCATTAAACAAATATTCCACAGCATAAATGAATGTAACACATTTTTTAACACAGTGGGGCTGGGGATGAAGTCCTCTTATATTTCACTGGGTTGATCTAGAGCTCCACTGAATCCTACTGATGCCTGGGAAGAAAGTGCTCCCCATTTTCAGCTCTACCTTGAGCTTCTGAGAGAAGAGATAATTACCATCTATGTTATCAGAAAGCACCAGGTCAAAGCTACTAGAGATTCTCAGTAGGACTTCTGCAGTAAGAGCTGATTGAGAGATTGAGATTATGCAAGGAATCTTGGGAATACCCTGGATAACAAGCACTTCTGCCATTCACACATTTGACCTGGGAATTCTGTTCCCATCACAGTTTTCTTAGCAGATGACACTAGTGATACCTGACCTTGAACTCAGTGGCTTCCGCTCTCACTCTCCTGAATGCCATGCATCTGTGCATTCACCTCCTGATGGGTTCATGACATGCTACCTCAAAGTCTGGAACCCTGGCATTTGAGAAAGCAGCAGAATCAGGAAGGCCACTCTACCTTCTGTTCCCACCCCCAAGCAGATCATAAAATCCTCCATTGATTAATTAAATGCAGATTTGTTGAACTTTACTGGGACCAGACTGTGAATAAAACCACATTTGTCCCCACAGAATTTAAAATATGGTGGGACCGAGGAAGGAGTCGCCAGCCAGACACAGAGGAAACAAGATATAAAGACAGAACTGAGAAAAGAAGATGAGAACCGATAGATTGCTTCCAGGTTAATATGGTTTGACCAGCCAAGACCCCCTGAAAGGTCTCCAATGATACCATGGCCCAGATGATCCAACATCCAGAACAGCTTCAAGGCAACTGGCTCAAAAAATATACTGTCACAGACTATTCCAGTCAGGACTGGACCATAATTCTTAATTTTCTCAGGATCCCCATAAGAATACAGTGTCCTTTATCAACAGAAAGTAGCCTAAAAATCTATGCCCACATTCCCCAAAAATAGATTATGGATGTTTGCCTTTGTTTAGGTTGTTGGTTACAAATTGTTATTGGTCACAGTCAATATCTTTCTAAAAGAAGAAACGGGAATATGATATGGAAATACAGGTTATAGATATGATAGAATAAAAGGATGGATTGTTGAATCTACTTTTAAAGAGCAACTTGTTTAAAATGTTTTACATTGATATAGATTTTTAGTTTATTGATACAAATTTAAAGTTAATTTTATTATACTGTATGTATATTTCTACACTTGCTTAAGGTATTATGTTTATGCAGCTCATTTAAATTGTAATAGGTAATTAAGAAATACAGATTAATAATTAGTCTTCTATGATAGTCAAACTTATAGTCATGTTAAGTTTTCTAGGTATACATAGATAGAATTCAGTTAGGTAGGTAATCTTCAAACACTTCAAAGACCTACAGAATATGGCATTTAAAATGTTTTAAAAACATAGACTTTCCGAACAGTGAGACATGTCTGCTTCTGGCAGCACCAATTTACTTCAGAGAGAAAGATGGGTGTCAAAGGAACTCCATATGGAGTTTATCTTCTTCTTGGCAAAAATAGCCATTGGGGCAAGAAACTGTTCTTGTCTGGACTGCTTGACAAAATGTTGTATCGACTGGACATGCAGGACTCATAGAAAGGTGACCACTGCACTTTAAAAGACAAAATGGTCCTTCAGGTTCCTGCTTCACAGAAGAAACTGCCAGACATTCTACAGGACACAGAGAAGTGACTGAGAGACTAGGCCTATGGGCTGAAGATGGATGCCTCAACATTGCAGAAGAACTTTGGGTAACTGTCCAGGTAGCCAGCTGTCTCTGTCATTCTAGATTTTTGGAAGTTTCTTACAATGCTCTTCTTATTTACTTAGGTAATATTATATCCTTCTGAGGTCTTTGATGTGGTTGAAGACTAGATAGTTATAATTATGGTTTTCCTTGGTTATGATAAGTAAAAATGTAGATATAAAACTTTAGACTCACAAATACAGGATAGATGATAAAATATTTTCTAATTTTGCCAAATACAAATAGACTAGATATTATAACTATAATTCTTGCTTGATAACTGTTTTATTATGTGTAATTTTACAATGTTGAAGTTAAAACCTTTCTTTTAAATAGAAAGAAAAGGGGAAATGATGGGTGATGTCTCTCTGCATGCTGTAAATGTGTTGCTCTGATTGGTTGATAAATAAAATGCTGATTGGCCAGTAGCCAGGAAGGAAGTATAGGCAGAATAAGAGACAAGGAAAATTCTGGGAAGAGAAAGGCTGAGTAAGGAGTTGCCAGCCAGACACAGAGGAAACAAGACGTAAAGACAGAACAGAGAAAAGGTACCAAGTCACGTGGCTAAACGTGGATAAAAATTATGGGTTAGTTTAAGTGTAAGAGCTAGTCAGTAGTAAGCCTGAGCTAATGGCTGAGCAGTTTTAATTAAAAAATAAACAAACAAACAAATAAATAAATAATATGGTGAGACATTAATGATACAGTGGTACAAATAAATAGAGTGCAGCTGTCTTAGGAGGTGTGAGGCAGAGAGTGCTCCCCTCAACATCTCCTTGTTTCTTGGCTCTGGTAGACAGCTGGACTACATTTCCCAGCCTATGTTGATGATCTGGGAAGGGTCTGGGCCTGCTCTGTATCTGTGGAGGAAAGCTGAACAGATAAACAGAGCGCTAGCAGTAAGTAGAGTGTTAGATGAGCAACTATGGTCTGTATTTCACCTGTTTGTTGTTATCAGCTTTGCTTGCCCATCAACATATATGATATATAAATAATCCACATATATATGTATCACAAAAGTGAGGCACAGGTTTAAAAAAATAAAAGCACAAAATTGGGGGACCTGACATAATCTGAGGGAACAAAGTCAGAGCAGCTTCTCGAGGAAATTCTGAAGATAGATGATAACATTTATCTGGGATCAAAAAACGTGGACAACAGATCAAGACATACGCAACAGGGAGACTCTGGGGAAAGAGAACTTGGTGCCTGCTTGAAGAAGAAATTAAAGATGCCGTATAGGATTCTGGGAAATTTAGTGGCTGATCATGCTCATATAAGAGCATAGGAGAACATGTTTTGAGGGAAAGACAGTGAGATCATTTGGACATGGGAAGCTTATGATGCCCAGGGACTGTGAAGGAGATGTTGAAATGTTAGCTCAATAAGGAGGTTTTTTTGGTGGCAGGTGGAGCCTGGGGAGTCAGCTGCCCTTGGATAGTCATTACAACAAAGGAGAGCGAGAATATGCTCCAAGGAATAGTGACATTTCAAAAAGCAGTGAGTCCAGAATAGACTCCCACTGAATGCCAATACAAGGGAAGAATCTAGAAAGAGAAGATTTCAAAGAAAGCTCAGGAGGAGCCAGAGAGAACTGGCTGAGAAAGGAGGTCTCAAGGCCAAGGGAGAGAAGCCACACACACCTCAATGTGTAGTTTTAACTTAGGTAAAAGAAGAATGAATGTTTCTGTGAAGTTTTTTGGATAAGAAGAAGGATTCTGGGGTGGGAAAAGCTGAGGCGGGCAGTCATAAGACATTGCTAGATTTGTCACATAGAAGTTTGGGTGTAACATGATTGAAAAGTTCTTAAGTGATGACATGTTTACAAATTCCAGCTAAAACAATCCACATTGTATTTTCCCCTTTTCCTTTTTCAACAGAGCTGGGTCTGGAACCTGGAAGCCCACATACCAGGCAAGCCTCTGCCTCCGGGCTGCACCTCCAGCTCAGAATGTGAATTTGCACTCCATCCCTCATGTCTCCCGCCTAGTGGGACAGAACATTCAGCATCTTCGGGCACTGTTTGGGTCTGTGCTGCCCTCAGGGTAAAGCGGAAAGTGGAAGTGACTTGGAAGCACAGTCAAATATTCCACTGTGACAACACAAATAGAGTTTGCTCTCCAAGTTCGTTTCCTTGCGGTTTTCTCTTTTCCCTTTGATTCTGCAAAGTTGTTGAAAACTGATTGCGTTTGGAATCATTTCAATAACCAAAAAAGGATCCGGCCACTTCCCTCTCCTCTTCCCCTTTCCCCACTATTTATTTTTCTCAGTTCTCTTACCTTTGGCCATGGGGTTGAGCTTCCCCATTCTCTACTTCCCAAAGCCCAAATTAGCGCTTCTGGTTGGCACAACATATTTACTTAAGGGGACTATAAAAATGCTTTCCTGGCCTTTTCTTCTGCCTCCATCCTTTAAACAAAAGAACAAAACAAAAAGAACAACTAAAAACTGTTTTTGTTTCTCTGTTTATCTCCTCTCCTACCAATGAATCTTTATTTCTCCTGCTTGGCCTTATCTTATTCTTTTGTGGTTTATTTTCTCATTGTTCACTTCTTTATACTTCTGCCTTTAAAATCATTTCTTTCTTTGCTATCATGCCTGGTATTGTTTCCTCCAGGGTACAAATCCACCTAATATTTTCTTCACTTTCCCAGTGGTGTGTGTTGGTTCCTCATCCGCAGGGTGGGCATGATAATGTCCTTTCTGGGGTAATTCCTTCCCTTTTTCTCTTACGTTTATGTTCAAGATACTATCTTAAATCATTCAAGGAGGAACACATGGGAGTTTTCTCTCCCCGCAAGTTGTTTATCATAAACAGGTAAAATATTAAGTTTTCCTAGCAGCAGTCAGAGTGAGCAGGTATGTAATGGCACAGACAAGGTGTGGCGGTGGCTTTTCCCGAAGGCAGGATGAGGTAGATTTGAGAAACCAGGGCTCCATGAAGGAGGAGGGGAGACATAAGAGAATGGCTAAGCATTTCCAGAGTCCCAGGGAAATCCAAAGGTGTAAAAAGTAGTATTCTAAGGAGAAAGACTTTTTAAAAGACAAAAGAGGTGGGGCCTTTTCTATTGATTTGAAAATTATCACCTGGCAGGGCAGCATGCATGCCTTTAATCCTAGCACTCGGGAGGCAGAGGCAGGTGGATGTCTGTGAGTTCGAGGTCAGCCTGGTCTACAGAGTGAGATCCAGGACAGGCACCAAAACAACACAGAGAAACCTTGTCTTGAAAAACAAAACAAAACAAAACAACAACAACAACAAAAGAAACAAAAAACAAAAAAAGAAAAGAAAAAGAAAATTACCACCACTATAAAAAAGCAACTTCACAGAGCTGCAGTCTGGTCTTTTGAAAATGTCAGATTTTCTGAGGTTCTGAGTGACAACAGAATGAACAGTTCCCTTTTGCACTCTTGGGTCAACTAAAATGAATAAAATCAAT
>CABHPH010001120.1:22882-57877 GCA_902168325.1 Peromyscus nudipes | reverse complement strand
CACACACACACACACACACACACACACACACACACACACACACACACACGGAGGTGGATCTCCTTATTCCTTTTCTTAGCTGCTTAGAAATGCATCTATAAACTAGCTATTTTGATCTCTTATGGAAGGGTCAGGTAGGTGCTCAGAGATGCTTAAAAAGTAAGGAGAGGGCCTGGGAAGATGGTTCAAGGGCTAAAGTGTTTTCTCTGCAAGCATAAAGGCCCGAGTTCAGATCCCCAGCACCCACATGAGAAGCCAGGGGAGGTGGTGGTATATGCTCTAATCTCAGCACTGGACGCAGAGACCGGCAGATCCTAGGGACCTGCTGGCCAGCCAGTGCAGATGAAATGATAATATCTGGCTTCAGTGAGAGACCCTGTCTCAAAAAAAAAAATAAGGTGGAGAGCAATTGAGAAAGATATCCCAATGATAACCTCTGGCCTGCACAAGCATGGGCAGGTCCACCTACACACACATGCACACACACACACACACACACACACACACACACACATACAGGAGCAGGGAGGAAGAAAAAAGAAGGGCTTTGGAAGTTCAGAAACTCTTTAGAGAACCTAGGAATGCAAATATTTAAAGCCGTTCCCTTGGAAGAATCAGGGCCAGCCTCTGAATCCCATTCCCTCCTGTCTTGTCCTCTGCAGAAACCGAGCTGCTAAAAACACAGTGGAGGTGAAGCCGAGGACACTGCTACTAATTGCTGCCGAGCATCCTGGGATAGGGGTTTAGGGAAGGCCCTGACATCAGCTCCCATTCTGGGAATTCTCACATCTTTGCTAGTGTGGTGTCCTTGGGTAACCTGGTAAAGCAGGACCTTTGTCAGTGAAACAGAGGACACCCTGGTGATTCTCTGCCATCCCTTTTGCCAAACAGAACCTAAAAGGACAAATGTCCTTTTGCAAGCTCGGGAGATATAGGGTCAACTCATTGTAATCCCCAAATGGGTGATTCCCGAAAAGCTGGGGTGAGGTGGGGTGGGGTGGTGCAGGATGGGGCGGGCAGGCAAATGTTTTGTGCTTCTTGCTATTTTAATGGATCATGCGCCAAGTTGTCAGCCTGGGAGATTGCCAGCTTTCCTTCCAGTCTGTATAACTTGAGGACTCCTGAAATTGGAACCCACTGGAAAATTCCTCTCACAGTAAGACCAGGAAAGAGCTTATCTAAGGAAACTGTTCTCAGGAAGTTTCAGTTTGCAGGTAACAGCAGTTACCTTCTCCTTGCTGTAAGAAAATACCCGAGGGAGGGTAACAACTTCAAGAAGAAAAGGTTCACTTTGCCTCATGGATACAGTCCATTGTGGTGGGGAAGGTGTGGCTGTAGGGATGGGAGGTGGCTGGTCACATTGTGTCCACAGTCAGGACACACACACACACACACACACACACACACACACACAGAGGAATGCGGGTCCTCAGCTCGTTTTCTCCTTTGTATGCATGTAGAGTGATGTTGCCCACATCTAGGGTGGATCATCCACCCCAGTTAATGTCAATGTAACCTAATAAACCCTCCCAGGTGCACATAGAGACTTGTCTCTTTGGCATTCTAGATCTTGTCCAGTTAACTATATTAACCACCGCGAAAGGTAAGGAGTGAAAGATAGAAATGGGGATGGTGATGCCAACTTCCTCTCCTCCCTGCTGAACACAGAACAGCTCTCTTCGGTTCCCACCAGGAGTTCTGATGTAGAGGGAGTCAGCTTGGAGCTGGTCATTTTTAACTCAGTAACAGACACCAGCAGTGCCACCAGCATTGACTAGCAAACAGCCTGACAGCAAGAACATTTGGGGGAGGATGAAACAGAGAACTAAGACAACCACTCATGCACCTGGGTATCCAGGAAAAATGGCTCCTTCACTGTGTACTGCCCTTCTTTTGGAAAAAGCTAAGACCATGTCATGAGTCTTGGAAGAATTGCCAAAGGAGCCTGGGTGTGGTGGTGTCCGCCTTTAATCATAGCACTCGGAGGGCAGTGTCAGGAAGGTCTCTGTGAGTTTGAGTCCAGCCTGATCTGCATAGAACGTTCTAGGATAGGTAGGACTATGCAGTGAGACCCTGTCTTAAAAAAGAGAAAAATCACATGGCCCGGGACTCCTAAGCTGGCATCATAACACTGGGCAAATGATTTCCCAGCCACACAGGCCTGGATTTGTCATCTGCCTCGTGAGGACACACTGGCCTCAGTTCCAATGGTGGACCCGAGACTCACACTCTTAAATGGCATCCCTCCCTAATGGATGGCCTTAGAATCATTCTCAGAACGCTTCTCCAAACTGCCAGGAAACTTTAGTGCTCAGACTTGACCTTTGACATGAAATTTCTTGGTCATCTTCTATGGAAATTGGCACAGCACCATCACCACACATCGGAATGGTTCTGAACGAGCCCAGAGCTTCAGCTAGCAAGAAAGGTTTCCTGGTAGAGGTGAGCACAAAGCCACACCATGAAAAATGAGATTTTCTTTTTCAGAAGGGAAAGAATTCTCTAGACACACAGAATTAAAAGAAGGCAAGAAGAAAGGGATATGCTGGGGAGGGTTGAAGGGAATAATGGTTGTCAAGGCTAGAAAGACCTGCAGAATCCAGACCAAGCAGTTCCTTGGAGGCCAACATTGGTCGTGTCCTTCCAGCCCCTCCTGGCCATCCACCTGAATACGTACCTGCAGCCTGATGATCAACCTCCGTTTATCCCTGGCTCTGACTCTTCCTGGGCCTGATGCATTTCCTCCTCTGATCTCTGCTCAGTGGCCTATCAGGTGCTGGCCCTCGTCTCCTTAAATTCTACCTGTTCTTCATGCCGAGAATTTCCCCATTCAGTTTCTCTACTTTGTGAGCATGTTTTACTGTTCACTTCCCTCCTTGGCCTCTTCAATTGTGTTCATACACAGGTACACACCCATGCATGCACATGTACATATACCCTATATACATATAAACATGTGTGTGCACACACATCAGATATGAAGTTTACATCAAGGGTGCTTGGGAAATATTGCATAATGATGGTTTCCATCAGATAATGTATGGACCAGCTACAAGCAGAAAAATGTTCTCATTTGCAGGTTCCTATTGGCTCCCACATGGCAGAGGGTCTTTTTGAGGCTCTAATGGGCAGGCAGCTGGCTCTGACAGCAGAATCCAAGGTCCTTGATCTTCCCGAGACATCACCCCCTTGTTTTGAACATGAGCTGTGATGTGGGTCCCTTCCCATGGAGCACTGAGGATCCTATTCAGCTGTTTCCTTGTGATCTGGACATTAACAGGGAGCTTTCTCTCTCTACCTAATTCCCTTTGAAAGCTTCTGGTCCCACTATTGGGCACTTCAGAGACAGCACTGAGCTAATATCTTCTGCTCTGGTTTCAATGTGCTATGGGTTTGTGATCTTAAAATAGATGGAATTACCACGGCAAGCATTGTTCTGCCTTGAACTCGAAGTCCCAAGAGTCAGTGCCTCTAAAAAGTTAATCCTTTTCTTATTTGTGAGGATTCCAGACGGTAGTTTACAAAGAAATATGCTAAATTATTTATAATCTGGGATTACTGCAACGTGGAAGATCTTGCCCACCATGTCAGCATCAGTAAAATGGCATACACAGAAAAGCCCTGAGCCACACCCGATCACCGTTGCCCTCCTCTCTCTCCAGGCAGGAGCCCAGTGCGGGGTGAGCATGGTTGGCTGGCGCACACCAGCACATAGGTTCTGCCCCTTAGCCTCACCCCTGTATCTCATCCATTCATGCCTCTGCTGCTGGGGCCTTGGAGCAAGAGAAACCTGTGATGGTGTGGACACATGACTCGGCCCTGGATGGCGAGAGTGCAGTTTCTTTCTTATTTAAGGCTTGCATCTTGGATTCTTCTAGGAGGTCTTGGCATGGGCTGCAGTTAAACAGTGGCATTAGTGAGACTTCTTAGAAAAATGCAGTGCTCCACGATTAATTTGAGAAAAACTCATTGAGCTCTCAATTTCCCCCTGTGCAAAATAAGGGGGTTAGAATAAAGGACCTTGAAACTGCCTGTGGTTCTCCATCAGGTGACTTTAAGCAGGTCTAGTGCAGCTCAGAGATACAAATGTGTATAAACACTTGCAAAATATGACGGCAACCTCTGTGGTGCTTAGTGTGCACAGATGGAGCCTGCAGTTTTAATAGGACCTGCCTTGAGCAGAGAACCTTCCAGAGCATGTGTACCTATGTATAATACATTTTCCAAATTGGGAAATAACTGGATGCTGTTTTATAATCTCTTGCTCTTTATAAGTCATCGCCAGGTTTCAGAAGTAATCTTCTTATATTTTAAGGTATTTTTGCCTCCCTTGCCATCTGAAAGGGTTGTTGTGATTTATATTACCAGTGGCATGGCATGTTGGTGTCTGTGTGTGACTTCATAGGCAAAAGGCTAACTCTGCTAATGGGCAAAGGGGATGAGGTGGACATGCGTTAGCCCTGTTCTGGTCTGTTGCATTTTGGACACTCTTTGTTGCCGCCTGCAGAACAGGCCCAGACCAAAACCTAAATTGCAAACTCCAGCACTCACTTCCCAAGCCTCCCAGCTGGACAGCAAGGCTCTCATCCAGCTCACCCAGGCTTCTGACTCTCTTCTGGCCTGCTAGCCCACACCTCAAATGCCTATGTTTGCCTTCAGACATCTTAGCCTTTCACCCCCTCCCTGATCAGTGATTGTTCTCGCCTGGTCCAGCAAGATTGCAAGGAGGAATCCATCTTCCCTGGGGACTGAGAGGAGCATAAGCAGAGGAGGGGACATGGGGGCAGTTGCTCTCTCCCTCTCTTCTCCGCTGTCATTCTCTATGAGTCCCATGCGTCTCCCCTGAAGAGAAGCATGCCTGAACTGTTGGGGTCACTAAGTGACCCCTTTCTGTGCAGCGGTCTGAATGGAGCAACAAGAGTCTCCCTCCTGCCCAGAGGAGTTTGTGGTTCAGAGGGAAATGGTTTCAGGCCAGGATCATGGTAGGAGTAAGGAGGAGTGTGGAGGTGGAGGGACACAAAGGGGGGCCTGGAGTGACAGGGAAAGCTCCTCTAAGGCATCTCTTTCTTTCAGCATCTCTCACAGTGTGAGCATCCTACGGATTCCAGCAGCTGTATCTACATTGCACAGACTTTGTTTTCTGAGCTGAAAGCCAGGTTGGATCCCACCCAGTCGCACTCAGAGCCCCATGCCTCAGAGCAGGACAGGATCACCTCACAGGGGGCACTGACAGCTCTCCTGTCCAGGGCTCCTGCTGACTGACCAGCTCCTCCCTGAACTCTTAAAGGGAAAGGGGGATCATGAGGAGAACCGGAAGCAGCAGGGAAGAGAGGGACAAAAGACATGTTACAAGGAGGAGCACAGGGCTACTGTGGCGTTAGTTGTATTTAGTTCAGGAAAATGCCCCTTAGCTGCCTACCCTGATACTGTTGAGTGTGTATGTGTGTGCATGCATGTATAGGTGTGTGTGTGTGTGCATATTCGTGTGTGCACATTCGTGTGTGCACATTCGTGTGTGTGTGTGTGTGTGTGTGTGTGTGTGTGTGTGTGTGTGTGTGTGTGTATGTATGCTTTCCCTGCTTTACCCCCACGTAACTCTGCCACATCATTTTCAGGACTCTGAAAGAACAATCTCTAGTTGGCCTGCTGCTCTTGTCTCAGTTCATCCCCGGAGCCCTGGAGGTGGAGTGTTCAGACCTGAGGGCTATAGGCCTACCCTGCTGTGACCTTGAAATAGTCACTCAGTGTCTCTGGAGCAAGAGAACCCTTGCTTAGAGGAAGCTAGCATCTGTAACAGGGTGCACATTAGGCTAGCACAGGCAGCAGCTGGAGCCTAGAGGTCCAACGAGCAAGGCATGGATGCAGCAACACTACCTTGGAGCTTTCCTGTCCCCCAGGCTGGGTTATATATGGCTCCCTTTCATCGACTAAGAAGACATGATTTTTAGTGTTTCTTTGCTGGTTGCTCACTTGCCATCCTTTTAGACACCCTGATTAGACATGATGTGGAGGAAGATTGGAGGAATGTAAAGACTGATCTGGAACCTCTCTCCCGTTGCTTGCCTCAGCCAGGCCCTGCAGAGGTCACGGAAAAGTGTTTGTACAGAATACAGCTCCACCACCCAGCTACTGCTTTGGAACAACCCACCTCACCTTCATTTTAGTACAACCCTGTGCCAAAGACGAGGTCGTTTTTATAAGCTCCCTCCTTTTATAAGCCACAGAGAAGGAAATATGTTCTTGGAACCACATCCTGCTTGCCTGGAAAGATGCTCTTTCTCCCCATGTTGGTCTTATCTATCAAATACAAAACAGCTTGGTTCCATGAACTTGGACTTAATCCTATGAAAGGTCTTCCATAATCCTGACACTGGAAATCCCTGGAAGGACCCAATTTGGCTTCCTTTTATCATGACACAAGTGACACTGTGAGAGCAGACGCAAGAACAAAGGGCATCTTAACAAGTGGCCAAATCATCTTCTTTCAAGTCCTGAAATGTTGCTGATCTCACAGGCTTTACATCTGTTAGGAGAGTGGACACAGAAATACACGTACTCTCTCTCTCTCTCTCTCTCTCTCTCTCTCTCTCTCTCTCTCTCTGTCTCTGTGGGTGTGTGGGTGTCCCTGTGCAAGCAGATGCACAGGTATGTGTGGGCACTTGTGCACATGTGTGCTCATGCATGTAGAAGCCAGAGGACAACTTTGGTTGGGATCATTTCTCTAGTGCCATTCACCAATATTTTTATGACCAAGTCTTTCACTGGCCTGGATTTACCAAGTAGGTTAGGCTGGCTGGCCAGGAAGCCCCAGGGATCTACTGGACTCTGCCTCCCCAGTATTAAGGTTACAAGCAGATACTACCATGTGCAGCAGAGATATCTCTCAAGCCTTGAAACATGTTGTTTGCTTGTTTGTTTGTTTGTTGTTTGTTTGTTTTCCCCTAAGTCCAAGGCAGTCTCTCCCTTCTCTGGTAAAGGAAAGTGTCTTGCTAAAGAAGCAGCCAGCCTTCTTCTGACCTGCCTTGGTTTCATTTGGAAAGGCCTGATACAAAACAAACCAGTTGCAGAAAACATCAGAACTATGGAGGAAGACCATCAATTCTGTAGCTCATGAGCAAGAGAGGGGGTCAGGGGGAGTCGTGCTGTCAGGTTTCAGAGTGGTCACCACATGCCTCCTCTAGTCTTCTGCAAAGGGAGGGATTTTAAAGTCCACCCCCCCCCATCATCCAAGTCTATGCCACAAACACTTAGAACAGGTATGCCAACCCGTTTTAGAGGAATATCTGGCCATCTAAGAAAGAAGTTTTAGCTGTAAAACCTGGAAGAGGACATAGTAATTCGAGCAATAGCTTCATTTAGGCTCTGAGCCTTGCAATCCTTCCATCGTCCCTACAATTGCTTATGCATGAACGATTCCCCTTCACGACTGTTAACAGCCATGATCTCCAACCTCAGGTGGAGATCAAAGCTGTCTGTATTTGTGGAGCAAATAGCATGAGGCATTTTGCAGGGGGAATTGACATCCAGCACTATAACTGGGTGGCCATTAACAGGCGAGTCTGTGAGGAGTTTTAATATACGCAAGGGCAAGGAAATGTTCCACAAGACCACAGGCACGGTATTTGGGCCTTTCATGTGGGATGTTTCTGTCCTTAGTTAAAGATGTTGCCTGCACAGTTTTGGATGCCCCTTCCTGTCTCTATCCCTGCTGGCTGCAGGACAGGGAATACAGTAACATGTACAGCAGGGCTTCCACTTGCTCCTTATTGTCCACTGTTCACTGAGACTCCCAGTCTCTCCTTTCCTGCATCAATCCTCGGGGCCCCTCTCCATCTTCTGCTGTCCTTGTTGCTGATGTTCTAGGTGTTTTAGTGATTTGCCTCTTGACTGACTGTATCATCTGATGTTACATGGGAAATGTGATGCCCATGATCCCAAAGTCTGTCCCCTTCAAGTTAAGGACTGTTTCAGCTTGGATTCTTTGAAAGATGCCTTCCACCAGGACCCGGGGAGCTGGCTCAGCACTGGCTGCACTGTGAGAACTGGGGTTCAGTTCCCCAGTACCCAAGTCAATGCTGAGTGGCTATGGCATCCTGTCTGTCATCCTAGCACTGGGGAGGCAGAAGCAGGGGACCCCTAAAACAAGCTTGGGCTGGCTGAATTAAACTCTGGGTTCGAGTGAGACAGCCTGCTTTACCATGTAAGGTGAGAAGTGATCAAGGAAGACACCAGACAGACATTGGCCTCTGACCTCCACATGCACCCTCACACATGTGCACCCACATACAGGCAAACTTGCATATAACACACACACACACACACACACACACACACACACACACACACACACAAACACACACTGCCTTCTGTTTTCTGAGGTCTAAGGTCTAATAATGAGTCAGGTTGAGATATAAACAAGACCAACAGTAGGACCGTAGGGTGTTGGTTTCCTGGGAAAAGTCAGGCTAACCAGAGATGAGGAAGCCAAGGAACTGCCTGGGGTAGGTGAAGAGGGTGACCAGGCTGCATCCTATGGAAGCTTCTCCCTGCAAGCCACCTGCTCTACCCTGTGCTTTACTTTCACACACAGTAGTCATATCCATGTCATTAAGCAGCATCAAGCATCATTCTTCCCAGTCCACAGATAAAGAATGCAAGTTCAGAAGTTAATTTGCCCAAATCACTGCTAGCAGCAAGTACCTGCAGTGACTTGCAGCCCACAGAGTAGACACTGTGTGTTGGTTCTTATGCTACATATCTGCATTCTTTGGGTTTCTGAGGCAAAGCCTACATGGAATGTGGGTATCATTACCTTGTTATGCCTGGACTGTGCTTCATAGCATGCTGCTCCAAAAGTTCGTAGTTTAAAACATGTAATCATTTAGTTATGTTTTCCTTTCCTGATCATTGTGGGTTAAGAATGCTTGGTGGGGTGAAGCTGGATTCTTCTTGGGATCCCTGCTGGCATCTGTCTTGGTTTCTTTCTTTGTTGCTATGATAAAATACTCTGACAGAAGCAACTTAAGGACGAAAGGGTTTATTCTGGTTCACACTTCAAGGATGCAGTCAATAGTGATGAAGTCATTGCAGCCGGAGCCTGGAGCAGCTGGTGACGTCATTGCAGAGAGGAGTGAATGCATACTGTTCCTCAGCTCACTTCTTACTTTTATAAGGTCTAGGATCCCTGCCTTGGGAACAGTCCCATCTATAGTCACGTTGGGTCTTCCTACATCAATTAATGTCCTCAACATAGACTCCCATGAGCATGCCCAGCAGCCCATCTCCCGGGGATTCCAGGCTCTATCAAGCTGACAGTTCACACTAACCATCACAGCCCCTAACTGGTCTGAAGGATTGCAGGTGGCTTTCTTCATGGTCTGAGAGCTGGATAGGGACAGCTGGACATTGACTGTTCAGTAGGCCTCTCCCTATCCAAGCATTGTTAGTCATCTGCAAGTGGTTCTCTCACTTGTCTTCAAGAGATGTGGCAGAGGCTGCCTGTCTTCTTAAAGATCCTAGAGGACTACAGTTACTCTCCCTCTATGCTCCATTGATCAAGGAAACATAGACTGACCCGGGCAGGTGGAAATCAACCTCTGTCATCACAGAAAGGAATATCTAGGAGTACACAGCTATCTTAATTCTACACCAGATTCTTTCCATAGACTCAAGCAAAAAGTCTGCTTTTCAAGGCAGAGCTTACCATGGACCAAATGATGCAGGGAACAACTTTTATTTTTGTAGCCTTGTAATCTTTCGACCACTCCTGCCTTCCCTTGCCCCTTGTGGACTAAATCACCTTTCCCCTATGTCCCTAAAACCTGTGCTTGAGAAAGAAGAGAATCCTGAGACCCACTTGCCTGCGGGAGCCATCTCCTAGCTAACTCTCTAATGGGAAGGGAAGGAAGGGTGCTTTTTCTTTTGATAAAAATATTCCCCAAAGCTTGGGGGAGGTAAGACAGGCAGAAGAGACCGAGTTTGGGTAGAGAGCTCTAGACCAAGCCAATAAACTATACAGCACTCTGTGACTGAAGTTCCAATCCATTGCAATTACTGCTAGGCCCTGGACCTTGCTTTTTATATAGGCTGTCCACGTATACATTCTCTCTCTCTCTCTCTCTCTCTCTCTCTCTCTCTCTCTATATATATATATATATATATATATGTATGTATATCTCCTTTGCCTTTACTCTTCTATTCTTGTTCCATGCATACATGTGGTTTTATATTTTTATATTTTTTTTATTTCCTGGCTGCAAGTAATCAGAGTTATAAAATCATCTGAATTATTTTTTTTTTAAACCTCGGTGACATAGGACCCATCATTCCAGGAAAAGCCCAGATGCCTTTTGATAGGGTTGTGGTTCCAGAGAGACATTTATGAAAAGGGGGAAAATGCTTACAAAGGATGCGAGGATCATATTCGCAGGTCTTTTAAGATTGTTCCAGAAGCTAGCCTCTCACGTCTGTGTCATTTTCTTCTTCTTCCTCTTCGCCTCTCTATCTCAGGCGCATACTCTCTTTGGGATGCTTTCTTCCATTCTATGTGGAGAAGCCCAGCATAGCTCTTTTATCCCATTTGTCACTCGTGGACGCACAGTCAGCTGAAAGGCACACTGGCCTCCACTGTGGCCACAAGACTGCTGTGGCTCCTGGAGCCTCTGGCCACACCAATATGGTGATGTATGGCTTCTCCTGGTGTTGGCAATGGGGGAAAAAAAATCTAAAAGGAGGGGAAACTGCTGTAAGAGGAAGCCAGTTGTGGCCAAGGACTACTGCTGGCCCAGTGAGCTATAGAGCACTTCATATTTTGGATGGTTGGTAGCTGCATCACTTAACTTTCTCAGTTGCATCAGAATGAGCTTCCTCAACCCTAAATGCCCTCTTAGATATCTTTTTTCTACTGCATTCTTTTTTTTCCTCCTTTGCTTACTTAAATAGCCCTATGTTCTTTTTACATTTTTTTTCTGAATTATTTTTAAGTTACTTTATATGTGTGTGTGAGTATTTTTGTGCATGAGCATGTGGGTGCCTGCAGTGTCCAGAAGAGACATCAGCTCCCCAGGCGCTGGATTTCCAGGTGATTATGAACCACCGGACATGGGAGCTGAGAACCAAACTCTGGTCCTCTGGAAGAGCAGCAAGTGCGCTCCATGGCTGAGCCATCTCTCAAGCCCCTATTCTTAAACTTTCTGTAGGAGTCAAATTGTGTTTCTACTTAGGAAATGGGTGTATGGTCAGTGGAGGATGTTTGGAATGTTAGCATAAAGGAAAAAGGACGATGAACATCTGTGGTACCAACGCTTGCTGACAACCAGGCTCCTTCATTCATCTTTTTCTGTTTAACGATAACAGTGATCTACCTGCCATGCGCAGTCCTTTGAGTACAGACATACAGATGATGTGAAGAAAGCAGAGCTCTCTAGTCTCATGGACTGCCTTGTGATGGAGAGACAAAGACAATCTTATCACTGAGACTGTGATAAGCATGACTTTGGTAGCTGTGTACTATTCCACCATCTGCTTGTATTTTAGGTTAGATGAATAGTTTTGTTTTGCTTGTGTTTTGTGGTGCTTGGAATCAAATCCAGGGCCTTGCTCATGCCGAGTAAGTACTCTGTCACTAAGTTATAGGCCGAACCCCTGAAGATTACTTTTTAATGTGATCCATGTATATGTTTTAAGCCAAACGTAAGTTATTAAATCAATACCATTATTATATACTTATATTATTGTAAGTTGTTGTTAGTATGACATTCCTGGGAAGGGAAAACCCCTACTGAGGGACTGTCTCCATCAGATTGGCATGTGGGCTCTTTTGTGGGGGCATATTCTTGATTGCTAATGTATGGAAGAGGGACTAACCCACTGTGGGCAGTTCTGTCCCTAAGCTGATGGACCTGAACTGAATCAGAAAGGTTACTGAGCAAACCAGAGAAAGCCAGCCAGCCAGCAGTGCGTGTTCCTTTATCTTTTCTGCTTCAGTTCGTACTGGAGCTCCTGTCCTGATTTCCCTCATTCCTAGACTCTGACCTAGTCATGTAAGCCAGATAAGCCCTTTCCTTCCCAAGCTGTCTGTGGTCGTAATGTTTAGCACAGCAACAGAAAACAAACTAGAATACTAGTGTATTTTTTCCTGTAATATTTTATATTCTTGTACATGAACCCTTGACATACTTTCGTTCTGTGGCTTGAATTTCTTACAAGGTGGTTAATAGGTTGAGAACAGGCCATGGTAAAGACTGACTGACTGTTATTAGCTTGCTTTCTAGGAGGATTGCCAGCATATCACTTGCATATCTCTAGCCCATCAGGAATGTAAGTGCAGCCATACTTTCGGCAATAACAGGTATCAATTAGCCGAGCTCAGATGTACTATGTTTTACATATAACTTCTTCTGTGCTCTTATAAAAGCAGTACACATTTATTGTAAAGTTAAAAAAAATAAATCCGGATTGGCGATATCAGAGCCAGTAGTGACAGTGACAGCCGTCATAGGTTGTGTTTAGATGTGTGTCTTTCCAGGCTGTGTTCTTGTCTTGGGCTGCTTCTAAAGCATTTACCTTTGAAGCAGCTAAGCCTTGCCATACTGGACTGTCCCCAGGCCCACTGCTAGCAAATTCTGGCACCGCTTTTTCTCCAGGAGCTTTGGCCTGACAAATGTTTACAGGGGAGTTTTACTTAAACCAAAGTCTCTCAGCCCCAGCACCTCCTCCCGCCTCAGAGAATGGTTTGTTATGGGTAATTGTCTTCAGTGGCCTATGTCGCTTAGCAGCATCTCTGTCCCTCTTGATCCCTGTTGAAGGTGAATGGCATGTCCCACTTTTAACTGTAACAATCAAAAATGTCTTCAAAGACTGCCACCCTGGGGTGGAGGGAAACGGGCCGTTACCCCTGATTGAGAGTCATTGTTTCTAGGCTGCAAAGAAAATTCCCCATCTTGTAAACTGTGCTGTTTGTAACAAAACTGAACTCGGAGTGTTTGCTGGCTTACTCCACACTGCAGCTGTAGAGAGACTGTAGAGACGGGGATGACAAGGCCAAAGAAGGAAGAGGTACCACTCGAGATAACTGTCCTGGGCATCCTGCTGGGCACAGTTCCGGACACACACAGAAAGACAATGCTCAACGCCGTAGTTAAGTGTCAGGTGTCTGTATGTGGTGGGTGGGGAGGAAATTACATTTCTATTGGGATAGTCAGGTTGGAAACCAATAAAGTGATGAATTATTGAATGGGGTCCTTTTTTTAATAAACATATTTTCCCTTTCTTTTTCATCAGTCCTGTGGTGAGCAAGAGGAAACAGGTGAACATATTACAAAGAGCTTCAAATGCTAACTCCCTTTGGTGCACGGCCCCCTGGCTGGATGTGTTATTTCCTTCTTGAGTGGTTTTTTAAATGCAACTGTTGTTCAGAAAAAGAGTTACCCTCTTTTCCAACACTTTCTCTTTCATTCTCTCCCCTGCTTTGGTGTTTATTCAGTAAATGAAAGCGTAGGGGTTTGTTAACAATAATAGCCTGGAGTGTCAGAGTGGCCATCTTGTGTTTTGAAAGACTCACATGTTCCTGCCAGTCCAGAAGAGCAAACTCTCGCTTGCCTTACTAAGTGATGTTGCTGAGTTTTACTGGGTGGAAGTGACATTTGTTTTAATGGGTGCATAAGGTATTTCTGAATAGCAGACTCGGTTAAGAAAAGCCTTTGAGAGCATGGATGGGGTGGCATGGGTCTCTGAAGACTGACGGGCATCTCTGGTGAAGTCCAGCTCTCCAGCAGTGGTTAGTGAGCCCCAGTTCAGGACTGCAGGAGGGGTATAGATTTTTTAGTGGCCATGAGAGTGAGTCTGGAGGTCTCACTGGAAAGACAGAAAAGTGCATCCACTAAAGCAGAGGCCAGGCTGACAACAGGAAAAGGACCCCAGGAGGCTGAGGGCCATGCAGCCAGGGCACAGGTCCCAAGGCTGGTGTTTCTTTAGGTTGGTGGTTCTCTAATGGTTGCCAATGTAAGGAATTCCCTCGGAGGTTAACTAAGCATGAGGACAAGGAGACTGAGCAGCAGGATGAACAGATACAGGGTTTGTTTAGTGGTGATGATGAGTGTCTTCCTCACATCAAGAAAAAGAGAAACTAAGAAAATGAAAACTTATCCCCACTGGCAGATTTATATCTGGCCCATTTCATCTTTCTGTTCCCTAATATCAATATTTATAAAAGTCGGGGCGCGCGTGTGTGTGTGTGTGTGTGTGTGTGTGTGTGTGTGTGTGTGTGTGTGTGTGTGTTTTCCATACTCAATCTACTTTTCCAGAGTATTGAACCAATCTACAGCAAACCCAGACACTAACAACCATAACAATGGTTTGAGCCAAATGAAGCTGCTACAATTCAATGATTTTTTTAACCTACAAAAACAACTGAAATCACTGCTTAGAAACCAGGACAGAGGGTAGTACAGTGAAGGACAGGGTGACGAGTGCCAACTGGAAGCTGAGTGGAAGATGGGTATTCATGGACTTGACCTGTAAGGGGGTGTTGGAGCTTAGTCAAGCCTCAAAAAACATTAGGGAACCAGAGAGTAAACTGAGGTATGATTGATCCAAAGAAAATATCTTCATCCCAGAGAGATTACATCTTCTCTATGTCTTCTTCTGAAAGTGATTCTGGATGCAGCCCCCTTATGGGAAAGAAGAGAATGGGAGATCATGTCTTCAAAACACATTCAGAGATCACCCGCTTGCAACCCACCTGCCCTACCCACAGAGGGGACAGGCTGGATGCTTGCTTTGAGAAGCAGTATTCTAAAGGGGTGCCTAGAGAGGGAAGGCTAAGGCTTGTGTTCTTTTATAAACAGTGACAACACAAAGTTCCTTTTAACAGAGAGAAGTTTCTAGACCACTAAGCCAAACCTCCGCTCTGCCAGTGTAGTCGAGACAGATTCTACTGATAGGACCGTGTCTGATGATCACCAATGTCACCTCATGCCCTTTTAAAGGGGAGTTTTCACCATTCATTTGTGTAATCAAAATGATCACAAGAACTGTTTTAGGATGTTGGGGAGGGCAGGAAAAATGTTTCTGATCACGTAAGTAGCACAGCGGTATACTAAATGGCACATACATTTGCTATGTTCGCCTTTCATCGTCTCTCAGGGCTCTTTGCTTTTCCTTCTCCAAACTGCAGTGGCAGCTAACATTCCTGAGCATTTACCATGCCCCTGGCTGTGTTCTCAAACTCACACACTCGACCATAATAATAATAATATATATGACAGCCCCATAATAATGTGCATACTATAATTATTCCTATTCTACTGAGGAACAAACTGAGGGTCAGAAGGAAAAGGGAAAACTAAGGACAAAAACTTCCCAAGGCCACCCAACTGGTGGCAAGGAAGCCAACATTCACCTGAGCAGTGTGAGCCCCAGGACCCTTGCTCTTGACCAGGGAACTTACCTGCCTCCCAGCAGAGATGTATGCAGTTGATGGAGGCTGTGATTTTATGGAGATGAAGGGCATACTTCTAACACAGGGACACAGCTTGAGCCTGTCACATTAAAACTGGGCAGTAGAGGCACTGGCAATCCAAGAAGGTGAAGGCCAGGGAGATGACTCTCAGAGCTGCTGGGCCATTGATAGTCATCAAGTCTTATCCTCAAACCTGTTTAAGGTACCACACACATGACAGAATCGTGCTTGCTAGCAGATATACACTATGGATCTGGAGTTTAAATTAACACACTGAGAAATAAAGATTGTAGAAATACAAATCATGGGTACCTGGTAGGAGGGCTGTGCCGTGATATTTTTTTTTGAGCCAAGGTGCTGCAGTGACCTAGGAAAAGGACCTCTGGATACAAGTTACTCCATAGGGAAAAGTGAGCACAGTAGGTCACCATGGTAACACGACCTCTGTTGGGGCCCTGTCTTTGGAGTTTAAGTTTGCAGACAGAGGCTGAGGCGCAGCAGCAAGCTGCAGCCTAGCTGAGAAGGGTAATGTAAGAGTTAGCTCAGGAAAGGGTCAGGCTTCAGGGAGGGTCTTGACATGGTGTCCACAAGTTGACCAACCAACCCCTGAAGCACCAAAGGGGTTGGAACATGTGTCTGGGCTCTGAGCTCTGTCTTTCTTTCCATCCAAGTCATACCAGCCACCCACAAGGTGACCTGGAGTCCACAGTGGTCACTGTACCCTAAGTATGCAAGCCAGTGAGGGGAAATTAACTCCATTTCCCTCACGTTAGGAAAGTCTATTCACTTAATGCAGCCTTCCACCTGCTTGAGTCTTCCCCAGCCCAAACTCACTTCAGCACAGTGTGTGTGTGTGTGTGTGTGTGTGTGTGTGTGTGTGTGTGTTTAACGTGTGTGTACTATGGAAAGATGTTTGAAGTGGGGTGTTTGGCACGTTTCGTTTTCTTGAATAGAAATGAATACAAATCGTGTCTCATTAGAGCACTGCTGGTGTATGATTTAGGCAATTTTACCATTATCTGTAAAGAGAAGAAATCATGGATACATTCAGACATAATTCCGTAGTATAAAAGTAAAAGCTGCTTTCACTGCTCTGGCTGTTGGGTTTTCTTTATTTATTTTCCTTACACTTCTGAAGTAGCAGGCACCAGGAACTCAGAGAATGTTGTCTCCATTGGTTGTTGGAGTTTTCGTGGTGGAGTGAATTCATGAGTTTTATAGTAGCCTTTGGTGTTTTCATTCAAATTTACCCATGCTTAGTTTTATCTCTTTCTTTAAAAAAGATTTATCTTTAATTATGTATGTATGTGTATGTCTTTGTATGTGCACCTGTGAGTGCAGTGACCATGGAGGCCAGAAGGGGGCATCTGACACCCTGGAACTGGAATAGCAGGCACCTGAGAGCCACTGTGTTGGTGCTGGGAGCCAGGCTCTGGTTCTCTGCAAGAGCAGCAAGTACTCTTAACCACTAAGTACTCACTGCAGTACTATTTAAATAACTGATAGTGATGCTGAGGATTGGCCTTTTATGTGTCCTCCTGGAGAAAGATCTATTTAAATCCTTTGCCCTTTTGTGAGTTGGTTTGTCTGGGGTAGAGCTATGCCGGTTCTTGAGATCTTTTTTTTTTATATGACTCTTTAATGAGGTCATTTTGGCACCTTATCCTTTATGTCTTCTGTATGCATTACCTTTCTGTTGCCATGACAAAACACCATGACCAAAGGCAACTTAAGGAGGAGAGAGTTCATTTTGGCTTACGGTTCCAGACAGTGAGTGAGCCATGTCAGCACACAGCCAAAGCTGGAAGCTGAGAGACCACATCTTCAACCTCAAACACAAAACAGAGAGGGTGAATTGGCGGTGGGGTGAGGCTTTATACTTTCAAAGCCTGCCCGCAGTGAGGTACTTCCTGAGCTGCTCCATAACTGCCCCATAACCTCCCCAAACAGAGCAACCAGCTGAGGACCAGGTGTCCAATTACCTGAGCCCAGGGGGAACATTCTCATTCAAACCATTGCACCTCTGGAACACAAAACAACTTTCTCTTCCTCCTCCTCCTCCTCCTCCTCCTCCTCCTCCTCTTCCTCCTCCTCCATCTCTTTTTCTTTTAAATTCCACACGTCTGGGCATTTCGCCTGCTTATATGTCTGTCTGTGCACCATGTTATGCATTTCTCCTGAAGGTCAAAAGAAGACATCAGATCCCCAGGACTAGAATCACAGACAGTTTTAAGCTCTCGTGTGTGTGTGTGTGTGTGTGTGTGTGTGTGTGTGTGTGTGTGTGTATGTGCTGTGAACTGAACTCAGGTCCTTTGCAAAGTGAGCCAGTCCTCTTAATTGCTGAGCTACTTCTCTAGCCCCTAACAAAGTTATGAATTTTAAAAATTTTTATTTATTCTTCTCGTTTTGATGAAAGTACCATTTTTCTTCCTTTCGTCACTTGTGCTATTGATATCAAATCCAAGACAACCTTGGCCATTCTAAAATCATAAAAACTTACTTCAATGTTTTATCTATGGTTTTTTATTCATAGTTTTTTACCCTGAATTCAAATCTAGTTAATTTTGAGTCATTTTTTTACATTTAATATAAGACTCTAGCTTAATATATACTAACCAGCCTCAAACCATTGTTTGAAAAGACTAGTTTTTTTCTTTGCTGAAGTGCCTTGGAACCACCATCTAAACCCTTATAATATTTTATTCACCAACTAAATATCTGAGGATCATATCAAAGTTATTATGGTTCCTATATTTAGAGAACTTGTTTCCTCCTGAGATTAAAACACATTAAGAAAAATCATAATGAGGGCTGAGAGATGGCTCAGAGGTTCAGAGTGTTTACTGCTCTTGCCGAGGACCTGAGTTCAGTTCACAATGCCCATGCTGGGCAACTCACCACTACCTTTAACTCCAATTCCAGGGGGTTTGATGCCTTCTTCTGACTTCCATGGGTACCTGCACTCACATATATATACATACACATCCACACACCATAATTAAAAATAAATTTAAAAAGAAAATCATATGGATAACTATTGATTAATCTTATTGTTATATTCTTATAAAATATCAGAAACTATGCTGTATCTTGTGGAAACTAAGATATGCAAGAAGAATAACAACATATCACACTGAAAGCAGTTGAGAGAAACATGAACTTTTATTTTTAATATGACTATACAAGGCCCTAAGACATTCCAACACCTATATTTGAGTTTCACACATGGTCAGTGTGGCGCATGCTCCATGCTTACTTCCTTGGTGATTAGTTATCACCCTTGATTGAGATTTTCTGTCTTCTAAAAAGTGTCCCTCTCACTTGTAAATACCTCTAGAACAGCACTCATCATGTTGAATTGTAACCAGATTTCTTTCTCACTAACCCTCAAGTGTTGATGTGACACCATAAACTAGTCAATGGCCAGACACAGGAGACGTCCCCTGTGAAGTTAGTGGACATATGCCTAATGGAGACCTCTCCAGTGCTCTTGCAGAGGGCTGGAGTTTAGTTACCCCTCACTCATGTTGGACAGCTCACAAACTCCCTTAACACCAACTCCAAAGGATCTGTCGCCCTCTTTTGGCCTCCCCAGGCACATACACTCACATACACATACTCACAGAGACCCACAGACACATAATTTAAAAAGAATGATAATTGAGATGGAATTTCTTTTTAAAACTTCCTTGAAATGATCATTTAAAAATCATCCAAAGGACTTTAGGAAAGAAAAAGCAACCAAAAAAAGCATCAATGAGTGGGACACATCCTTTTATAGGTAGACTGAGGTCACAAATCAGCTCACATTGGTCAATCTGATAACAGTGGCTTAAAGCAATGAAAAGATGGTGTGTGTGGGCTCCAGCACAGTGGTGCCTAGGACTTCCAAAGAGAACATTGTCTTTGGCCTGGGAAGAAAGATCTTAAAATCAGCTTGGAGCCCAATATGACCCAGATGTCTCAAGTCAGCAAAACCATTTGTCAGAAGAATTCAGCCCACTCCAACAGGGTGGTGGTCTTCCAGCCTTCCCTCTTGCCATGGAAACCCACAATGATAGAGCCCAGAAAGCACCAAGCTCGGAAAAAGCCCACCTTAAGGGGCGGAGACTCAGCTCAGGAAATTAATTCTCCATACTCTAGCTATCACATTCACAACTAATTAGTTCCAAGTTCCTTGTGAGAGCGTTGCGGCCGCTGCAGCCTGGTATACTTGAAACAGTAGAAATATGTGGGCTTCCCAAAGGGCGTGGACACTAAAAGCCCTTGGCTCTTCTCAGCTCTGGTTTTTCTCTTTCCCTAAGGAAAACTTACATTAAATCCAATGAACAACTGTGGTCTTCAAAGGAATTTTAGGAGAACTCGATCCCTAAGTGAAACAAGCAAAAAGGTTGAAAATAATTACCATGAAAAATAATATCTTACAGAGCTCACTGGGTGGCCTGCTGTAGCCTGCCACCAGGTAGAAGAAGCCAAAACATTCGACTTCCTCAGAGCTTCTTGTTCCCAGTAAAAGTACTGAGAACTTGGCTTCATTCGTGCGTGCGTCTAAGGACTGGCTCCTTTCAGTCACCATAGGTCGCCTGCACAGACTCCAGTCTCTGCTCTCACAATGGCTAATTCCCACTGCAGCATCGCCATGGGACATGATGGCGGGACAGTGGTGGACACATCTTTGCAGACAGGTCAGGGAAGGCACGTTTCCCTGAAGAGTGTGGCTGGTGAGACCCTCTGCAAGTCAAGTTCTTGTTGTCATTCTTCTGTTGACCAAATGGGATTTGTTAAGAGTTTATTGTAAGCAACATGCTCTGGTAGGTGTTCATTAAAATGATCCCAACACGAGTGTAAATTATGGTCTATAAGAAAAGTCTGGCCCACAAGTGTTCACATTAAGAAAGTCTTATTGGAAAGCCATGCACACTACTTGGTGTGTTCCATGTGGTGATTATATCACTGTGGGGGTGAATGGCTGAGATTGATCAGGACAGTCTAGGCCCGGAGCTAAAGCATTTACTTGCCTTGTGGTTTGTGTACCATCTCTAAGCTGGAATGTAAGACCTCTTTTCTGCTTTTTTTTTTTTTTTTTTTTTTGCTACATAGTGTTTATTATAAACATGGTAATTTTGGCCAACGGAATGACTCAGTGGATCAAGGTGCTTGCTGCAAGCCTGATGGTCTGAGTTCAATCCTCTCATGGTAGCGGAGAGAAACAGCTCCCTCAAAAACTCTTCTGACATCTGCTTGTAAGCCTTGTCACGTGAACTCCCCACAAACAAATACAAAATAAATATTAAAAAGCATATTTTAATGAATAAAAGAAAACCTTCCTTTATGAGGCTTCATCTATGCCTTTGTGAACCCAGCTTCAATCTGGAAGAAAAAAAAACTATAAACTGTGATGTTCAAGTATATCAATTTTATGAAGAATCAGGGCATAAAATGAGATTTTCATCAGTTTTATTGAGCATTAACCACAGGCTGGGTAATACCAGATGCAAGATAAACAGTTGTTTGAGGATTTTTTTTTTTTTACCTTTTTCCTGTTTGGTAAAATTGATGTCATCCTTGAAAACTAGACTGTTTGGGGTGGGTTTGGTAAAGCTGGTGGGCACGCATGCCACAAACCAGGCACAAGCTGCTTGGCATTCTCTCTCTTTCTTTTGTGAATTACTTTGTGAAAGATAAATTCCCCCGATATCTTACACCCGTTACCCACAAAATTCACCTTTTGTTCCACTGTGTATTATGTGGGGGAAATTTAAAAGAACAGTTGGGTGTCTCTCGTTACGACAATTTAATGGAGCTAATTTTGCTAAGTGGAGGTGGGGTGGCTCAGTGAAGAGTACCTTGTATTCAAGAATAAACTTAGGGGTATCCTCACTACAGCAGCTGTTCCCCGCACCCCCCCCCAAGTCCTTCTAGTTATTTATCTTAGAGGTGGATTAATTAGTTTCCGTTCGTTATCTGGCACTTAGCCTGAAAGTGCTCTCACCCTCATTACGTCATCCTTCAAAGTGCTCTGTCTGTGTTCCTGATCCTGCTGAGCAGTGTGAGCTCACAACAAGTCATGTGCACACACTTGGAAGTTAGTCTGCTAGAAATAACATTGTTCAGTGGCAGGTTTGCCAACCCTGTCAGAAGCATGTGCATACTCATGGAACAGAGCTCAGTGGTGTGCCCATTCATTCATTCATTCATTCATTCATGTATTCTTCAGGCCTACTTTGGCACAGAAATCAAGATACAGAGCATACATGCATACACACACACACAATGTACACACACAGTCATAGACACGTGCACACACACAATCCAACACACATGCATGTTCATGTACATACATACACACACACACCACACGCATGCACACATGCACACAGAACCTTTGCGTGTACCAGTTCACAGTCTGCTGTGCAAGATTTTAGGAAGACCGTCGGGGGTGATGGTAGATTCGAAGGTCAGTAATGAGTATCAGGTGGAAGAGGTCAGACAAGAATCTGTGCAGACTTTACTATTGATGTAAAACCTGAAAACTGAGAGGAAACGAGGAAAGATGGATGAAACTAGAAAATGTTAAGGGAGACAGCTCAGACTCAAAAAGACAAGTGTTACATATAATCTCTTGCAGATAGACCATAGCTTCTAATTGTTCGGTATGTATGTTTACATGGAGTGAATACAGTGTAGGCCATGGTACTGGCAAGGGACCCATGAGAGGGGAAGAGGTGTAGTAGATTCCTGCTTTGGAGCCATTTCCCATTAGCTTGCCATTGCCTAGCTAGAGTTCCCGTGCCCTCATGGCACCTCCTCTAATGCCAACAACATAGCCACAGGTCACTCAGAAAACAGCAGAAATAAGCCGTGGCAGGTCACTGTTAACAAAGGTCCAGGCTGTATTTAGACTTTACCAGTTGTTTGGTTATTTACATTAATAGTCCCTCCCTCACCCCAGTGTCCAATCCAGGACACTCCACGGCATTCAGTTCCTTTGATCCAGACAACTACATATAAAAACTCAATATGCCACATAAGACGCTTCAGGCCTGGGGAGATGGGAGGAGGAAGAATTATTGCTATAAAAATAAAGTCTCCCCTTTTTAAAAAGTGTGTGTGTGTGTGTGTGTGTGTGTGTCTGTCTGTCTGTGTCTCTCTGAGTGTGTGTTTATGTGTGAGTATGGACTATCTACAATGTGTGTGAAAGTCAGAGGACAACCTCTGCTGTGGGTCCTTTCCTTCTACCTTGTTTTGGACAAGGTCATTGTGTTTTCACCCTGCCCACTAGGCTAGCTGGCCCTCGAGCTTCTGGGGGACTCTTCTGGCTCCACTGTCCATCTCACCAGTGGTTACACAATGATTACAGGCACTTCCGGTACACATTTGTCTCGGTTCTGATATTCAAGATCGGGTCCTCACTTTTACCCACTGAGCCATCTCCTCAGCCCCGGATCTTCCTGCTGAAGTGGGAGATCTTCATAGCCACTGGGACGTCAGGTCTTTCCTTCATCCTCTCCCGAAATGAGTGGTTTCCACAAGGAAGGACGGGGCTGGAGTCTGACTAGGTGAGGCTTTTTTTGATGAGCAGCATTATAGGTCTGGCTGCCCACAGCTCTTGCAAAGAATGACGCAGGTAAACGACTTCAAACCTCATGCACATGCAGCCCTTTGGTCCCCTAGCAGTCCTCTGTTTGCTGGGGCAGAGGCTCCAGGAAGGTCATTATCTGGTGCACCTTAGGCTTTGTGAGCCAAACTAAATTTAACAGGAAAATTACCAAACACTTTCTAAGTTCCTTTCAAGAGTTTAGCCTACAAGTGTGAGCTTTGGTGTGGTTTGAAGGAAAAAAATAAAAAGGAAAAAAATACCAAAATGCAACTTTGATCTGCAGCAGGAATGTAATTTGGGAAAGTATGCAAAATTTCTGATGCCTGCATCTCCTTACCCTGACTCCCTTTGTAGACCTGACCTGTTGTGCTCTGAAGTCCAGTGTAATTACTGTTGCCGTGCTTGTTCTGATGTGCTCTGACGCCGTTCCCAGATGATGTCCTCGCTGTAGAGAGAGGACGATCGTGTCTGAGTTTGCACAGAGTTGGAATTTCTGGCAAGCAGTCATCTGTGGTGTTGAGCGTAGAGCAACTGAACATTACAGTGCTGTTTTTGATCTTTTTCTTAGTTAGATGTGCCTTTAATTGTAGCACTTGGGAGGCAGAGGCAGGAGAGTCAGGAGTTCAAGGCTAATCTGGCTATAAGTGACACTTTCTAAGAAAAACAGTAAAAGAAGAAATGGAATGAGGGAGGGAGAGAGGGAAGAAGGAAGGGAGGGAGAGAGAGAGGGAAGAAGGAAGGGAGGGAGAGAGGGAAGAAAAAGGAAGGGACAGGGAGGGAAGAAAAGGGAGGGGAGAGGGAGAAAGAGAAACATCTTGACAGGAGATTACCGTCTTAGCAAAGAACTTAGCAAAGAACACAGTACTTAGGGAGGGCTTGGCTCAGACTAGGACCCAATACTGGCATGTTCTGACATCAGGAGAACCATTTGCCCTGATCAGTGAGTGTGGCTATGGAGAGAGCATGAAATGCCATGGACACCTGCTGGGAAAACAGAAGGCTCAGGTCATCGGTCTGGATGCCTTTGTGACACTAAGTGGATTCCTGTGAAAGAGTCTTGAGACTCGTCACACACATTTGGTTGTAATGACTTCCTAACCATGGCAAAGGGTCTCATTAGTTTCTGGTACATGAATATTTGCTGAATAAAGACCCTATCCTGGGCTATGGAGATGGCTCAGTGGGTAAAAGACTTGCATTTGGGTGCCCAAACTCAAGTAAACCCACATAAAAGACCAGGGGCAGTGGTGTTTGCTTGCAATCTCAGAGATGGTGAGATGGGAGATCTTACCAAGCAGACCCATGAATGTTTGCCAGCAATGATCCTAGCCACCTTGATGGGATTCTAACCAATGAGAGAGCCTGTCTGAAACAGCAAGTAGAGGGTGCCTCAGGAGTTATATCTGAGATTGTTCTCTGGTCTAAACACACACACACACACACACACACACACACACACACACACACCCCTCCCTCCTCTGCACTGCTCTGCTGCTCTGCCCTTGTTGCTACACTGCCCCATACCTGCCACCGTCTTCTGAGGCCAAGGTTCTTTGTAGCCATTGTGTTAGATTACTTTTGTCACTGGGACGAACATCTGAACGATCAACTGAAACAGAGGAAATACTTCTGTTATTACACACTTTAGCCCGTGATCATCTGGCTGCAGCCCTCTGGGCCTGTGGGGAAGCAGAGCACCATGGGGGAAGAGTGTGGCAGAGCAGGATTGCCATTCTTGTGGCAGGTGGAGATGAGAGTGGGCTTCCTCCTCCTTATCCTTTGGTTCCAGCTAGGCCATCGGCCCTGTGGATAGTGCCACCTGAGTTCAGGAAAGGCCTTCGGCTCTAAGTAAGTTATCTGTAGAAATATCATCTCAGACCTACCACAAGCATGCTTTGTTAATCTCATAGGAGTGCTTCAATGCAATCTAGTTGAGAATCAAGATCTACGAATCACGTCCATCAAGGGCTGTCGTATGAACTGCCCCTCCAGCAAACGCCTCAAGAGCATTTTATTATTGCCCTCTCGAAAATGTCCGTCTATTGCTCACAGATGTACTTGCCACTTCGTTATATAATTAACACGCAATCTCTGCATCATATAGTGTTTGTGCCTTGAGCATTTGTTTACTTTACCATTCAAAAGCCCCCATAGTACTCAGCCTGGTACTTGGGACATAACAGTGGATAGCAAATAGTTCAATAAGTAGCACCTGATATCTGTGGCCAATTGTAGTCCTTGAAAGAAGAGGCCTGGCCTTGCTTATTATCACTTCATGAATATTAGAAAGCCCTGGTAGGAAGTCTGATTGAATCCTAGTACTGTCATCGAAAAGACCACTTTATGGAGATCTTTTCTTTGACCTAATCAACCCTGATTAGCCTTCAGTAGTGAGGGAGGGAAGTCAGGCAGGCGACCCAGAAAGGCAGAGAATCCCCAATCTCATTCCCTTGACATTGCTGTGAACTTATTGCCTGGCCTAGGCTCCTGGTCAGATTGCCTCCACTCTCTCTCTCTCTGGGATCTAAGTGTAGGGGACAGACGAAAAGAAACATCTTAAAAATTCAGAAGGGACCAAGAGCAGGAGGAAACAGTTTTCAGGGCAGAATTATCCTCTTCAGAGCTGGCATCCTTTACATAATGTCTTGTCCATTTAATGATTTTCCAAGGGGAAAGCCACCTAGAGTTGCACTAGTCCTTTTTGATTTCCTGGAAGTCAGGGAAGCCTCTTCCTTAAAGGCTTTGAGAAAGCCACGGCCCGGGAACAGCTAGGGTAACTTGAAACTTTGAACAAATATTTATAGTACTCACTACGTGGCCAGCCACATGCCGGACACTGCATGACACCTGAGCCGCTCAAGCACCTTTCCAGAGACTCTGTAAACAACAGGTTATCAATTATGACTCTAGCAAGTAGTGACTGAGCCCAGAGTGTAAGTTGAAAACACATTACTGAGATGATCATTTCTTCTCTGATGAAATACCCCAGGATACTTCATATTATTGGTCATGTGAGTGACACTCCTGGAATTTTCATGGTAGTAAAAGCTTATCTCCACAAATCACCAACTCTCTGACATTTCCCACCTCTTCATTCAGCTATATCCTGGTATCTGACCATTTTTCAGACTAAGGGCATTGGAAAATGATATTGCCATTGCTATAATGGGAACTGTACTGGTTAGTTTTCAACTGTCACCTTGACACAACCTAGAGTCACCTGGGAGATAGTCTTCATGATGAAGTATCTAGATCAGGTTGGCATGTGAGCATGTCTGTGAGGGACTATCTTGAGTTTTCATTGATAGTACCCAGGCCACTATGGGCAACAGCATTTCCTCGGCTGGTCACTGAGTTATGTGAGAGTGAAGAAAGCCAGCAAGGAGGCAAGCGTGTAGCATGAATGCATTTATCCTCTTTTTGTCTTGACTGGGATTTGGTGTGACTAGCTGCGTGAGTTCCTGCCTTGCCTTCCCTGAAATGACAGACTGTGCACTGGACTTTTAAGTTTAAGTCTGATTTAGATTTAAGCCAGATACACCTGGTCCTCTCTCCCCTTGTTTTTTGGTCTGGGTGTTTTATTGCACAGACAGAAATGAAACTAGAACACAAACTTACAATGCTATAGTTATTCTAGCCAAAATGCAGGGAGCTGCTGTGTTCTCATTTTCAGACGTCACGTCTTCTGGAGGGCACTACCATGGCAGGGCATCCTGCCATGATTCTGTCTGAGGTTGACAGTAAGCAAACCCAAGGGTCCTGTGTGTGCACTGGTGACCTCTTTGTTTGAAGGCAGCCAACTGCACCTTAATGGGAACAATCAGGTGGCTAATCTGCATTTGGCCAGCCATGGTGAGAGTAGCTCTTTAGTCATCTGTAGAATAAAAGGCATGAAGTGTGCTTAGACACTTCCTATATTATCTTCTTCCGATGTGTTGCTCCCTGAAAAATCCTTTACAATCCAATTGTCAAGGTTCCAAGTGAAATTTACAAGTGAAAGAAGAGAAAGGCCTACCAAAGTGATACTAGAGTCCTTGGTTTGTTCTTTGCACCCCCAATACACCTACGCTACCTCCAACTGGAGCAATTTTGTCTTCGTCTTCTTTGGTTTGCTGTAATAAAACACCTGGAACTGTGCGCTGTATAGTGAGAAAAAAAATGTATTTCTCATGGCTCTGGAAGTTGGGAAGCCCAAGAAAAAGAAGGCTGTGTTGCTTCTCCTTCTGGCAGAAAAAGATAGGCAAGAGAGTGAAAGCATGGGGGAGGAGGGAGGAATTCAACTTCTCTCTCTATCAGAAGCTCACCCCCAGGGCAGCTAGCCCACTCCTGGGTTAGCAGCACTGTGTATTGAGGGAAGAGCCTCCTGACTCAGTCCCCTCTTTAAGGTCCCATGTATCAACACAATTGCACTAAGAATTAAATCCCAAGCTCCTAGTTTTAACAGAGACATACCAACTCTAATGGGTGAGAAACCAAAGTGTCATGACTTTGGGGGTCCAAAGGAAGGATATTTCACCTAGTTGAGTCTTCATCTGCAGCTGGAATCTGCGGCACAGCAGCCACACAGGCGGCGCTGGGCCATAGACTAGTCTGTGACGCTCTTGCTGACTGAAAGCTTGGTAACAAAAGACAACAGTCAAGTTTGAAGTGAACTTAAGCTAATAAAACAACACCCAGTGCATAATTAATATTTATTTAATAAACAAATAGTCCTCCTTAATAAAAATAGCTGCTTTTTTCAGTTGCCCACTTAAAGTCTTGCTGTGCTAAGGGCATGACACGTCCTGACTTACATGGTTCACAAGAATTTCAAAGGGCAATCCCATGACTCGCATTTCACAGGTAAAGAAACCAGGGTTTAAGTGAGTCAGCCACGGTGTTCCTTTGGTTTATCCCTAGATTCCACCAATGACAGGATCCATCCGTGAGACTCGACTTACAGGACAACATGCTTTAGCACATAAGGTGGCAGAGTCTGAGAATCAAAGCTGGGTAGAGAACACGATGCCTTTCAAAAACCGAGTGAACTTTACGTGTGTCTCTTACATTTTGTCTTATTTTTAGAAACATTGGGGACAAATACAAGAAAACTTTTGATATACTATAATAGTAAAATATAATTAAGATCAGAAGACTAGAATCACAGAAATTATAGATCCAGTTGAGAACTCTACTGACAAAATTAAAAATATACTATCCAGGGCTGGCGAAATGGCTCTTTGGCAAAAGAGCTCTCAGGTGAGTTTGCTCTCTGAGACCCACATGGTGGGAGGAGTGATCTGATTCCAATAGAATCCAAGCCCAGGCTATCACATGCATTTCTGTCTGACCAGCTGGAAAGCCAGGCTTTGCCCAACTCCCTCCTCAGGTTAGATCATTGGCTAGAGGATGTCAAGGAATTTAGGAAAATAAACTTCACATGGAGGACCTGTGTGCAGTGGAGGGAATCTACAAGGGGCCAGCCCGAGTGGAGGCATGAAGACAGTAGGGTGTAAGGAAAGAGGCACAGAGCACCATGCCTTTTCTGGCAGGTCATCCTCCCTGCACCTCGTGCGCTTGAAAGCCTGGAAGATTTTTCATTTCTGCCCTCTGAAAACTTTTTTTGAGGGGGTGGCAGTTTTTCATCACATAAACTTGGCCATTGGGGGTTACTTCAGCTTCCAATCCCACAGCCCTCAGTGAGGACAGGGATGATGATAAGAGTTACAACCCTCCATCACTTGGTTGGTTCCCCTGGCAACTAGCCTTTAAGCCCTTAAAGCTTTCCAATAGTCACCTCATTGGCAGGGGTCCTGGAGTAGGCGACAGGTGCTTGCTACAAGTAACCAAACATGCTCTCCTTGCACCTTGATTGCTCTTACCACTTAGGAAACAGAGGGTTTTAAACTCAGTGCCAGGAATGGATGAGAACCAAATATATGTTATTACTTATTTAACATGGTATATCACTTCTTACTTTAATATACATGTTTAGTATCATCACATAGCAGTTCTCAAAGAGACATAGGACACTACTTGCATCAGAAAGGATCTTCATTAGAGCTCCTGGCGCTGAGGCAGATACTAAGGATGACACACAATGAGTGTGGACAACAGAACTCTGCTGTTGTCTAGAGAACCAGCCCATTCCTTTGACTGAGACATGAAGGAGCTCTTTTTTGGAAGATCGGGCCTTTGAGCTGAGCTGGACTGAACAAGCCCTGGAAAAGGATGGATGAAAGATGCCAGGAAAAACATGACTGAAGTGATTTATCTCTTTCTTTGAAGTTGTGTTGTGCCTCAGTTTCCTATGTCTGTGGAGGGCCCACACTCTAGGTACCTAGTAGGAAGTGTAATGGCAAGGTGTTCTTGGTTTATGGCTGAGGAGCCTCAAGCAATTCCATTACCAATGTACAGAGCGAGTCTCCCAAGACACAGTCGGCTCTGAGCAAAAACAACACCACAGGGTTCTTCCTAAACTAATTTCACTTGTTTGCCCCAGTTAATATTAATAAGCCCGAGGCTACATGTGTCTACCTATCAAAGCATGCAGATAACGGCATCATGGCGTTTTCTAGTTGAAGTGGACCCTGGGTTCTTTCAGTCCAGTGGCCTCACTGGAGAGACAAGGAAATGGAGGTAAAGGAGAGACAAGAGTGAAGTGCACAGAGGTATATCCAAAAGTGGGTCTCGAACCCGGAATCCCTGACAGCAGCTAGCCTTGAGGAAGACCCATCAGAACTGTCTGCCATCCTCATCTTCTGAGCACCTCCCTAAGAAGCAGAGTGGGATAGAGAGGCCATTGAGCCAGCCAGTGAGAGAACTGGGATTTAAATTCCAGAGTGTCTCTGACCTCTCCCTCCATCAGCATTGCATCTGTCTCCTTGTGAAAGTGGATGCCTGGTCTTGTTCTGCAAAGGAAGAGGCAGGATAAAACAGTTTCTGCCGTGTTAGCAGCACTGCCCTCCTATTGAATCAGCTCCAGCTTGAACTAGATCCCAGTGATGATGCTCTCTGACTCTAAACATGTTTACAGAACGTACCAAATCCACACCTTACTAGACTGTTGCAATAACTACATGAATAATAAATAAACAAACAACCAAGTACAACCAGCCATGAGTATTTCTGAAAGATGGCCTCCAAGAATCCCATGGATGCCAAAATCCTCAGGTTCTCGGGACTCTTCTATAAATTAGAGTGTTGTCCACCAATGATAACCTGTGTGCCTTCCCTTCCTATGTTATCAGTTCCAGCCTGTTTTTTTGTTCCCAATACAATGTGGACATTGTGTAAACATGCGTTAGGTCATTTACATAGTGTTTAGGGAGTGTTGACAAGAGTCTTAATCAATACAGATGAATGTGTTCCTGAATAGTTTTCCAACTGCAGTTCACTGAACCTCCAGGTATAGAACCCTTGAATACAGAACTGGTGGACACAGGGTCCTACTGCCTGTAGCTCCAAGCCTGGCCCTGGGAGGATCCAGCAAGCTTTGCTCTCGTATAGTGCTCTCCTATAGTCTTTGTCCTTGCTGATAGACTCCATGTTAAGTCTGTCTGTGTCTTTAAAGGACACCAGTCACCCAGAATTCCATGCATTCGGCATGTAGAATGATAGTTACTTACCATAGCACCTCCACTGATAAAGTAAGTCAGCTTTCGGGGCTCATTTTCATTCCTCGTCAGCTAGCTGACACCCCCATTTTCACCTACATGGAACCTTCTGGCCACAGGACAAATAAATCACATTTCCAGTAGTCCCAGGATAGGTTGGCTTTGATGAAAACAACAACGACAAAAAAAAAAAAAAAAAAAAAAACAGTGGGGTGGGGTGGCAACCTGAAGGACATTGGCTGTGTTGAGCTGTCACTAGGTCCCCACTGAAACCAAGAAAAATTACAGCCAATGAAACAACATTTTTCAAAAACGTGACACTACCCTTAAATTTATCCTGAGAGAGACATGGGTTTGGAAAGTAATATTTGAGGGTACTCCATGCTTCAAACCCTCAGTATCATAAATGAATTGCATTATTAATTTATAATAGAATAATTGTTTTGTCTCAACAGTCATTTCCCCGGCCCTGACATTAATTTTCGTCTTCTTTTTAATCATCTCGAAATACCGGCACTTACAGTATCCCCTCCACACTCCCTGAACCTCTCCCCTCCTGCCGAAAAGTACAGAAGTGATTCCGACCGGTTGGCGCAGGGGAGCTGCTGCCTGTCCTTTGTGATAATAAAAGAAATGAAGACAAAAGCAGCTGATAGGGGTTGAGGCTGACTCGCTGCCAGATACTACACTCGGAGTTTAGCTGGATTATTTCATTTCATCTCCCTGCAGTCCTGAGGGGTATAGGCCACTGTTATGCTTACTGTGCATATGAGGAAACTGAGGAAAGACCCGTTTTCCAAAGCAAAGAAAAAGCCAGCATTGAGTGAGATTGACAATCACGGGTTTTTATAATTCACTGAAATGTTTTGGAGTACTATTCCTTTTTATATAATGTCCAAAGTAAACATTACCTTAAATGTCCCCATATCTGAGGAATGAAAGACATAGAGAAATGAAATGAAATACCTTTTTGAGATTAAACATATGTCTTTGAAGAGGAATGCTTTGTGTATAGTATGTGTGTACCTCTGTGTGTGTGTGTGTGTGTGTGTGTGTGTGTGTGTATGTGCATACCTAGCATATATGCACATGTGTGTGGGTGTATTCAATTTTGCCACAGGAGGATGTCGGATGTCTTACTCTATCACTCTCTATCATGTTCCCTTCAGAAAAGGTCTCTCTGGAATCTGGAGCCAGCAAGCCCCAGTCATCCTCATGCCTCGGACCCCCACAGCACTGGGGTCACAGGGCTGTTTGCATGTGGCCACATCTGGCTTTTGATGTGAGTGCTGGAGATTCAAACTGACTTCCTCATGCTTGTGTGGCATGTGATTACCCACCTCCCCAACCCCACGTTTTTTTTCTTAATTTTAATCATCAGTCCAGTTAGACTCCTGGTCCTCCTTAGGCTGCTATGTTTATTCTGCCGTAACATATGTGGCTATTCTGATCGTCCTGCTTCAGGAAGATCAGATCACCTGGTGCCAAGCCCAGCTCTGCCTCTCTTGTGCTACACTGAGATGCTCACTTCATCTCTCAGACTGTCAGTTGTAAAACATGGGTCCCAAGAGGCCAGTATTCACAGGGGTGGATTGGTCCCAGCACGGAAACAAAGAACCGCTTACACACTGACCCCGAAGACAGTAAGGAAAAGCAGCTTGGTGGGATGCCCAGGATTTGATACACAAAGACTTCATCTTGCTCTCAACCTGTCGAAAGGAAGCCGCAGGTAATTGGACAGCAGAGGGGGAAAGGCCTACATGAGCCTAATGATAACAATAACCAAAAAACAGGCCGTCGTGAAGCACCATGGCACCAAAAGCTCGTTAAGATCTGTGTCCCAGCTATCATCCTCCTAATTGAACAGTTACACAAATAGACGTATGCTACGATCGTGACTCTAATTAAGGCTCCGACCTCGGAATCTAGTAAAAGCCTGTGCAGTTCTCCCTCACCCTTTAAATAGCTGCTTTGGGAGAGCCCTGGGGAAACATGCTGGCCCACTAGGACTTACTGGACCAATGGGGAATCACGTACCATTGTTTCTTTATGTTTCTTTTGCAGTATGCATCCCCCTGACTACATCTGTCTTTGAGGCTCTGGGATGAAAATGGTTTGATAAAGGGGATGTGATGGACTGCTATACTGGCATCTGCCATACTGCCGTAACCCCTTTTCTGCAGTGTCCTCCACCATCACCTTGGCCCACAATGCTCTGGGTCTGAGAGTGTTGGCTGCTGTTCCTGAGCTAAGTTCTCTCCCTCTTGGCTAACTGGCTTCCTTGATGATTAACCAAATGAGATGAAATATTTAGGGGCTGAGAGGGTGGCTCTCTCACTAAAGTACTTGCTTTCCAAGCATGAGGACCTACGTTTAATACACAGAACCTATGGTGGGGTACATTCCTTGCCTGTATATACATATGCATCCCAGCACTAGGAGGGCAGAGACAGGTGAATTTCATGGGGCTCTTGAATCAAGCAGCCTAGCTCACTTGACTAGTTCCAGGCCGGTGAGAGACTCTGTCTGAGAGAAAGGTAGACAGCAACTGAAAAGCATCATTGGAGTTTGTCCTCTGGCCTTTGCCCACATGCATGTGGTCATATGTGTGCACAAGTCTTCACACATGTGAATCTGCACACACATGAAAATGCTTGCACACATATCCATACAATGAAGTCTTTTCCTGGCCCATATATACAAGTGCATATCTGTATAATCTCCAAGCCGAGAATTCTAGCAGACAAACAGTTCTGAGTTGCTCTGAGCTCTTTGTCTTTGCTGTTGCCTTGACCTTCACAGAGAAGGGGATGCTGTTGCCCACAGGAGGTAACCTTGGGAGGAGGAGTGAAAAATATCAAAGGTTGCCTTTGAATAATGGAGAGTCCAGTGGGTTAGAGGAATTCTAAGGCGCGGGGTGAAAGCGGTCAAATGTTTGTACACAGCATACAGTCAGAGTGCCTGCGTCCTAGCACATACTGGTCCCCTTGATGCTAATGGAGTCACGATATTCATCAGCAGGAGCCCAGATAAAAACCCCCAGTGCATATAATTTGAACTTGCAGTTGACCACCTCCATGAATTCTTTTTCCTTCCTTCCTAAACAAAGGGCCTATTTTGAGGAGAGTTCTACACGGGTACCGAGGAGAGCCTGGTGACCTGGAATTCCTTTAGATCCCCTGTCCCCTCACATCTGCGTGGCACAGCTTTCTGCGGGGGGGCCTCTTAGATGGAAGAGAACCCAGCACACCAGGAGACTGAAAGTCACATTACATAAAGAAAAAGTCAGTTTAGAGAGAGGCCTCCTCCCCTCTTGGAATTTCAAAAAAGTATTTTTAACACTTGAAAAGTGAAAATGGTGGCCTTTTGTTGGACCCAGAGCATGAGCCATAGAAGAGTCCTCATCTCAACTCTACATACCTATCCTGTCCCCTGATGAGCTCTGACAACCTCCAGAATTACTAAGAAACCAGTGGGCAGAACATTTACAAAAGTGTACTGCAAACTAAAAGACGTCCTACCAATGTAAGGAGGTGGGTATGCAAACCCACCCAGACCCTGCTGGTGGGATCTGATTTACAAAAATCCCAAGAGCTGTGACTGACACTAAGCCACCTCTGCTATCTTGCTTACTTCCTAGATAGGTGCACTTTATCAGCTGTGATCTGCATGGGATTCCCTTGTGCATTCTCTAATCCAGTAAGGATGTGCAGGGGAATGATATCTCTAGGGTCTGGTCTTATTGTTGACATCCTCAGTAACAGCCAGGAGTCTTTTTCAGAGATGAGATTGAGACATGATCCATAAAGGTCCCTCTACAGTATATTAAAGGACTTCTCTCATCCTGTTTCTTGTTGATGTGACTGGCAGTTCCTGCTGGGACCCCAGAGGCTCAAGGAGATACATTCTAGACACAGTAGCGGGTGATTAAATGTTTTAAAAGGTGATGAGGGAAAATAATAGGAATTCACACTGAATCCTCACTGCCCAATACTTCCCCTAGCACACAGTAAGTGCCCTCAAAGTGTGAGGAAAAAGGAAAACCACCCCTACAGTAAAGTGGTTGAAGACATGTGGAGCAGGTATTTTAAGATTTGACCCTCAAGGGGCTTTAGAGATGGCTAAAGTAGGATGGTTGTCACTCTCCTAAGGACATGGATTTGGTTCCCAGCACCCATCCCAAACAGCTCACAGCCTTCTGTAACTCCAGCTCCAAGAGATTCAATGCTCTCTTCTGACCTCCGTGGGAACCTGCACACATGTGGCAACACACACACACACACACACACACACACACACACACAGAGAGAGAGAGAAAGAGAGAGAGAGAGAGAGAGAGA
>CABHPH010001120.1:0-22702 GCA_902168325.1 Peromyscus nudipes | reverse complement strand
AGAGAGAGAGAGAGAGAGAGAGAGAGAGAGAGAGAGAGAGAGAGAGAGAGAGAGAAATAAAAAATCTTAAAACAATGGTTCTTAGATAAAGACTGCTGACTGTAATCCCAGTACTTGGGAGGTAGAGGAAGAAAAGAACAGGGGTTCAAATCCAGTGTCAGTGAGATAGCAAGTTCCAGGTCACACAGGGCTTAGAAGGGACTACAAGGGATTTATTCTTAGACAATACTGGAATGAATAGCAGACACTAGTTCACATCACAGCTCAGAGAATTTCCTACCTAACATGTGAGGTCTAGAAATTGAATATAGGAATAAAATGAAAACTAAAATAAACGGACGAGAGTGGAAGGTTTCTGAACACGATATGAGCAAAGTTCAGTCCCAAACCATCACGTCATGAGCCTAAGGCTCCTCCGTCAGAGCTCACGGTGTTCCCTTGACCTCACTGCAGCCTCGCCTCCCATGCTGTTCCCCTCCTCACACCAGGCAACGCCAGCATGCAAGGCTGAAACCCCTCAACTCAGATTCAAGACCTCTGCAGGTCACGAATTGGCAGGCTGGCACTCTGCAGAGTCCTCTGCCCTAGAGTAACGGAAGGATTGAATTGCAGAAAGCCAAGATTGTAATATTTTCCCATCTTTTTTTCCTCAGCAAAGAAGTATCAGATTAAATACATCTTTGGACTGCATTGGATTAGAATGTTTGATTTTAAAAGCTGCTGTTTGGATTGCTGACTTGAGTTTCATTAAAAAAAAAATATTGAGTGAACTTGGGCTTGAGACTAGGACAGAACTTCCCCCAGTTTTGAAATGGGCGTGAACATCCTCTTTGCCATTTTCTACTACCTTTTTAAGAGGAGGGAGGCTCTCAGTGTTTGATTATGAAATCAAAACAATGATCACCTCTGAAATGCACTGACGATACTCTGCCCTGCAGCATCAGATATTCAGCAGCCAGGATTTAATTCTTTGTGAAAAAATAAACATATTCATCTCACTAGTATGAAAAGTAGCTTTCATCCTTAATAAGCAGTATACTTGTGTATGAATGAAGGAATTACTTTTAGAATAAGCTTATGATTTAGTCTCTGTAAATGTTTGGTTTGTATACCTATTTTATAGTCCCATATATCCAGGGTTTTGTAACAGTTTCTCCGATACAAAGGAGTGACGAGTGGGAAAAGTTTTAAGAGCCCCAGCTGAGCATAATAGACTAAGGGTTTTGCTTTCTTTTCCCCCATGATAGCCCCAAACCTCTCTGGGCTAAGACTGTGGGTGGCTGTTTCATAGTTGAGCTGCAGTCCTCTGGAGCAGAACCAGTGCTCAGGCTGTGGCTCTCTCTCATACTCTAGCAAAGAACCTAGCCATTATATAGACGAGTGAGAAGGCTCAGCCGGTGAAGGTTGCTAATGCTGACTCGAGTTTCATCCCTGGAATCCACATGGTGGAAGAAGAGAACCAACTCCTGGCTTCCTCCACCATTCGCACACAACAAACAAACAAATAAAATAAATGTTTTAAAGAGGTCAGCCATCTTAATGGGCCAGCACACTGCATACGTATTTATGCTGAACGCAGGGACGCTACCCTGTATCTTCTTCATCCAGAAGTCTGACTGACCCGCTCTGTTGCTGGAAGATGAGGATTGTTCCAGCCTCAAGAGAGTCAGCTTTCTCCTAACCTTTGGTCTTAGCATGCACACTTAGACTTTTCATTGATGAGCAAAGTGTATGCCTGCTGTTATAGAAATGATTGTGCTCTCTTGTTGTTTGACCAAGAATGGTTCTATGACCACTGAGGACCATCATCAGGCTTAGAATGGTTTGAGCACAGATTGCTTTTTCTGTCCCTGTCAGAAGGCTTGGTGGTTATGGGAACTCCTCTCCCCCCTCTCTCTCTAGATCACTGAATTTACAAAACTAGACTGGTACACTCAAGAGGAAAGACTTGAGACATTTCTGGTCTTGCCAAGTTCCCACAAGGGCCAGCCCATTCGGATGACGCACCCTCAGGTGCCTTGGCACAGCCAGTTCTGTTCCAGGTCCAACTGGGGTTTCTTTGAAAGTATAGGTGTGGGTGGCAGGTACTTGGAAACAGACTCTTGAGCTATGGGGACTTCATGCCAGGAATCCATGACATGGCTAAGGACAGAACTGTGTCATTGTGTTTTCTCAAGTGTCACCCTGTCCAGGAGGAGAAGCAGATTCAACAGAAGCCACTGGACTGACTAGGTGAAAGCACACAAATATTAATTATGTGCTCCTACCCCACCCTGTTCCAGAGAGGTTCACATTGTGCGTGTGTCTGTGTGTGCATTCATGTTCGTGTTCAAGGTGCAGGTTCAAGGTGCACTAGAGTGTCATTCCTCAGGTCCCTACCACTTTTTACCTGGGACAGCATCTCTCAAGGGCCTGGAACTTCAGCAAGTGTGCTAGGCTAGCTGGCGAGGGAGATCTAGAGATCCACCTGCCTCTGCCTGCCTTCTCATAAGCAACAAGATTACACTAGGCCTTTTGTGTGCGACCCAAACTCAGGTCTTCACACTTGCAAGGCAAATGCTTTCCTGGATGAATGCCCTTCCCAGACCAGAGAGAGGCTTACACATCTATGAAGCCATAAATCACCCAGGAATCTTATCCCATGGAAAGTCCAGTATCTTAGATCTGGAGTTACCTTGAGACTCTGTAGCTGTCACAAGGCCCCTGTGGTGCTGACACTGGTGGCTATAACCACATTCTGAGCAACAAGACCCCAGGGCCAAAGCTCTGTGCATGGTGTAATTAACATAAGGTGAACTGATGAGGAAGAACTCATTGTCCTTAGAAGACAGACACACCAACAGTAGCCACTCCACAGGGGCTCACAGTGAGACCGAGAGGAGGTGAACCTGGGTAGGGCCCTGGGATAGGTCCTAGAGATGAGAAGCAGGGGAGAATGGAGGAAGGGAGAAAAGAATGTCTCAGGCAGAATACAGAGCCTAGGTAAAGAAAGAACACACATGATCTGAGTATCTTCCTTGTGGGAGCAGATGCCGGACAAATCACCCGTTCATCCCCAAGCCCCCAGAACAAAGATAATAATGAATCACAGGGAAGCCCAGCACATTCCTGTGGCAATAAGCAATCGCCCCCATGTGAGGGCACTGAGCCTTCTTTATGCTGTGCAATGTAATTAGAGCGTTGGAAACTGTACTGTAGCAGGGCTCTGTGATGAAGGCATCAGGAGTCAAAATCCAGGAAGCTCCATGCTCTCATATTGGCTCTTCTTAGAGTCCTGTTTTCTGTTTCTGACACATTGACCAGAATGGGGTTTGGGCTTCTGCTTTGCATTTTTCCCATTGTGTATTTTCTCTCCTTAATGAATCTAAAACCCAGAATGAACAGAATGAACCCAGGCGCTGATCAGTCTTCCCCCAGGTTCCTTCCTTTCCTAAGTTACTTCATCCCGTTCTGTTGTCCCTTCTACCCAAAGATGAGATAATAATCAGTCGAAAGGCCCAGAACAGGCCTTCCTGTGAGTACCAGCTTGCCAAGAAATTGGCCTGGGTCTCACCCTCCACCCATCTTAGTCAGCTTTTCAGGCAGGTCCTTGCATTTGATCCCCCTTTGCAAATGGAACAACTGAGGCCCAGAGAACTCCAGCAAGGCTGTAGACTCCCCATAGTGACATTTGGCATTGACCAGTGGCCGGCTCAGCAGAGGCTTCAACCTAGACTTCCAAGAAGCAGCTGAGGCCCCATAGGTGAAGTGGATTCCTCAGGTCAGTGAATTCTAAACTTGGGATGCAAACCCAGTGTGTCTGGTCTCAGAGGCCTTGTCCACCATCCTGCTTCATTCCTCCTGTAGGCTGTTTACTCATTTGTGAAGCACAGGTGAGGATCTGTGATCTGCCACATCTCCTCCCAGCTCTAGTGGTCTGGATGCAGCCACTTTGCCCCAGAAACCAAAGCATTTTGTTTCTAGCGTCTATTCAGTGCTCACCATTGGGTTTAATTATATTGAACCCCGTGTTGTACTGTAGCCATCAATGTCCTGTTCAAGGTAATTGAGTTTGTTCCACCACAGTGGGGTTAGCTGGGTGAGGGCACCTGTGTGCCATTCTGTAGGGCATGTGCACAGCCAGGTGAGCCATGTAACTCAGCTACAGGCTACCATGTTTTATCTTGATGCCAATTCCTCTGTTTGTACTGGAACAACACCAGATCCCTAGACACTGACATGTAACCTTTGGCTGAATGTATGTTTCTGGCTGTGTGCCAAAGCCAGACACCTTGTGCAGAGGAGTTTTGAAGGTGAAGAGCACAGAGATTCATGTGTGACACATTCATGTGTGACACATTAGAGTTGTCCCAGGTGTCTGTGGGGCAGTGTTTCAGGACCCCCACCATACCAACATCTGGGGGTACTCAAATCTCTTGTATCAGTTGGTCCAGTAACCACGTAAAACTTATGCATATATCCTTAATAATTTAAATCATCTGCAAGATGACTTACAATACTTCACGCAATGCAAATGCTATTCAAATAGTTATACTGTGTTGGCTTAGGGAATAATAACAAGATAAAATGTCTGTACATGTTCAAGGCATACACAATATTTTAAATAATGTGAATAGTTCACTGACTCAGATGTACAACCCACATGTATGGAGGCTGCTATATTTTCTTCTGGGGTGCATCACCTGAGATAAGTTCCTTCTCTATGGTAGCTTCCCCTCTGGAATACCTCCCCCTATGGCCTAAATATCCACTCCTTATCTCTCTCCAAGCTTTAGAAAATGCTATGTGACCTAGGATACATTCTGTGATATCACATGTCCATGGCATCACATGTCTGTGGCATCACATGTCTACACTCATGCTTTGCTCATTTGTCTTTCAATTTCTTCTGCTCATGGCCCTGTCCCACCATAATGATAGTGTCTCAATATTTCTCTAGCTGGTCCATTAAATTTGTAATTTCCTCAAGGCTTTACCCATATATCATTCCTCCCCCCGAAAAGGCTTCTCAAAGAAGGGATGAACAGATCAAGCAGTGATGGAGTTCCATTTACTGGGTCTCCTAGTTTCCTACCTGTAAGTCAGGAGCAAAATTGTCTTCATCTTCCTGCTATTCACCACGCCTCCTCTTCCCTTTTCTTTCGGTAGACTTGCTGAGAGCTTATCCACATGCTCAGTGGCACCCCTGATCTAACCTGCACCCAGAGCACATCCCCTTCTCCCTCTCTGTCTTTAGCCCTGCATTCTTAGACTGAACCAGTTTCTTTCAGAGGAAACACCATCTAGAATGGTGACTGTCCAGGAAGTGCCCTGGGGCTGGAAAAGAGCCAGTACTTTCTCGCCTGTCCTTGTGAAGTAAACATACAGCTTCCAGGACCTGTTGGTCTTCAAGCTTAGCCCTCAGATCATCCAGTTTTACACAGATTTTCAAGCCTGCATCAGGGACTTTCCTAAACTCTGATTTGTTTGTCCTGCTAATATTTAAATGATAACTAAAAACTCTTCTACTTCTTTAAAAAAAAAAAAAGCCATTGATTCTCTAAGTTAGTGGTGGGTGCCAGTCACCCCTCAGGAAATTCTGCTAGGAGATCTGACACCAGACCTCAAATCATATCGAGTGACTGGTCCAAGGGAGGCCTGTACAAGAGGGTAGTGTTGAATGTCCCAGCTGAGGGAGAAGAAGGCCTTCAGTGGTAGGAGAGGCATTGGAAGGCTTTCCCCTCGAGAGGCAAAGTGTATGGTGACAATGAAGGCCTCAGGTGTATGCCCAGAAGGTGCTTTCTCATGGTATCTTATTTATCTGCTGACTTCAACATATTCCCAGTGTTAAGTGATGCTCTTCAGACCTAGCAACAGCTGTGGCTGGTGAGGAGTCCCAGTTACCGTCTTAGTAATAGAGAGCTATCCGGTGTTATTGCTGAAACTTATAACTCCCAAGCTCATTATCACAGTTACCAATTGACTAGATAAGGTATTGCCTCCAAAGCTGCCCTTGGTGTGGGCTTAGTTCAGCTTAGTGCAAGAGTGACTTTTGATTGGTTGGTTGGTTGGTTGGTTGGTTGGTTGGTTGGTTGGTTGGTTGGTATCTCTTTAAGATTTATTTCTGTTCTGTAACTAATGTGTAGGTGTGTGTATCTTAATGTGGGAATGTGCACATGAGTGTAGATGTCCTCAGAGACCAGAGGCACCAGATCACCCTGGAGCTGGAAATATAGGCATTTGTGAGCCTCTCTCAACATGAGTGCTGGGACTGAACTCTGTGCCCCTGGAAGAACAGTACTGTCTAGAACCACTAAGCTATCTCTCAGCCCTGGTTGGTTGGTTTTTAAGGGAGGGTCCCTATGTGTAACCCAGGTTGACTTTGAGCTTGCAATATATCATCCTGCCCCAGCCTTCCAAGGTCTGGATTTTAGGCATGCAATGCCATGCCCAGATGTTTTTTGTTTTGTTGTAAAAGTTTAAACAATAAAGCATAACACAGCCCACACATGGCCCCCAGAATCAGAAACAAATTCTCCCTGTACAATGGAAGACTCATAACAGAATCAAGTGAACTAAACTAAACATAATTGCCCCTGTATTTACTGTCAGCCTCCCTAATATGCAACTAAATTTGACCAGTTTGACCAGGTGGGATTCTTAACTTTTTTGACAATGACCCCTTGCTGAATCTCACAGCAACCCCACAATCTGAAGCCTACTGTTGGACAGCTTTGAGAAGAGAAGTGGGGGTCCCTACATGCCTAGGAAAAGGATCTTGCCTGTGCTCAGTATAGCTTCATAGCCACAAAGAACAGCAGCTCTGGGGAGTGAATCAGAAGTTCTGTAGGCGCCTATACGGTCTGTCTTGTGGTTTCCATATTACCATAAAAGGTGATTCTAAGCTTGAGCTGCCCTGCTAAACCGACTCACTCTGGTTTACAACATGAAAAGCCAGGAGACATCTCACTCCTTTGACACAGGGTGCTCTGGGAGACTTAAAAGTGTACAGCTCCTCCACATCTTACCCCATAGCTGTGCCTAGCAGTGAGATAAGTGCAGTCTAATAAAGCAGACAGGGTCAAATGTGCCATCCTTGTGGTCAGCCACATAGAAAAAACACCATCTTCAGCTGGCCCTGAGACTCCACGCCTGAGTCAGCCACTCTGAGGTATTGCATGATATTCAAATTACTACCCACCTCATGTCCGGACCAGTGTATCGGGAGCCAACATGGAACTGACGTTGCACTGGGTGATTCTCAGTGTGGAAGTGTGACTGAGCTGTAGTTGGTTTCCTTTCTAGAGAAGAAGGAAACCAGTTGTCCCCATTTACCTTGTATTGTTGTGATAAAGACCATAATCATAAAGCAACTCGGGGAGGAAAGGGTTTATTTGGCTTACACTTCAAAATCACAGTTCATCATTGAAGGCAGCCAAAACAAGAACTTAGGCAGGACAGGAAGCTGGAGGCAGGGATGGAAGCAGAGGTCATAGAGGAGTGCTGCTGACTGGCTTGTTCCTCCTACCTCACTCAGTTTGCTTTCCTACACACCCAGGACCACCTGTCCTGGAATGGCACCGCCCACAGTGAGCTGGACCTTCCCACATCAGTCATCAATCAAAAAACTGCCCCCATGCTTGCCTACCGGCCATCTGGTGGAGGCATTTTCTTATTGGAGGTTCCCTCTTCTCGGATAGCTCTAGCTTGTATCGAGTTGACAAAAAAAATTAGCCAACATGTGCACACTTTGAATTACCTTCATTATGTTTTTAAAAATTTGTATTTATTTATTTATTTATTTATTTGTTTGTTTTAGATGTTATGTGGATGGGTGGGTGATATGCCTGCATGTCTATCTGCTCACTGTGTTCCTGGGGCCTGGAAAGCCAGAAGAGGGTGTTGGATCCTCTGGAACTGGAGTTACAGCCATCATCTTGGTGCTGGGAATGCAACCCAGGCCCTCTGGAAGAACAGTTGGTAGTCTTAACCACTGAGCCATCTCTCCAGCCCCCTTTGTTACCTTTTCTACCTTGCAGGTTTTTAAACATCAAATTCTCCATTACGTTAATAACTGGAAAATGTGAAATGGCTGTAGCATGTTTGGAGGGTCTGATATAGCATAATGTTCCAGCATTTTTAAGAATAATCATCTTAAGTGTTTGTTATTTATGTGTTTCTGTTGCTAGGAAGCTTAGCTGATTTGTTATAAGTTGCTAATTTTGTTCCTGATACCCACCCAAGGCCATATTCAGCCATATGTTTATGCATGTGTGGTAGGTCTTGTTTTTCGTTTTGTTGGGGTTCTTTTTTGTAATGTTTGATGTGTCATCCCACCTAAATTGTTTTGTGTATAGCATTTTGTAAACTATAATTATCATCAACAGCAAGAAAAATCTTCTTTGAAAGTTTTTTAAAATTTAATTTCCTTACCATTGTGTGTGTATATGAGAGGAAGAGAGAGGGTGTGTGTTGGGGGTGGCGAGACAGACAGACACATACACAGAGCAAGCACTAGAGCATGTGTGTGGAGGTCAGAGGACAACTTTGTAGAGTCGGTTCTCTCCTACTATCTTTTTGTCTATTTCAGGGACCAAGATCAGGTCATCAGGCTTGGAGGCTGGTGGTCTTTACCCACCGAGTCATCCTGCTGGTCCCTCTTGAAAGTTTTAAGGCAGAGTTGGAAATGCCTTGGAGTTGGAAATGGTAGAGACCATCTCAAAGTCTATATTGTTATTGGCTAATAATAATGTTATCCTTCAGGTTTGTATTTCTCTTTGTCCTGATTCTTTGCAAAAATACTTTTACATCTTTTCTCATACTTACTTTTCACTAGGACAATGTGCAGGAGGTATTAAAATCACTCCATTTCCTTGGGCCAGTGAAATAGCTCAGCAGATTTAGGCACTTGCTTGCATCAAGCCTATGACCTGAGTTTGACCCCCCAGAACCACATGGCAGAAGAGAAAACTAACTCCCAAAAGTTGTCCTCTGATGGCTCCATGCTCCATAGGCGTGTACACACACACACACACACACACACACACACACACACACACACGTGAATCAATAACTCTAACTTAAAGCCATTATATTCCGAAAGCACAAACAACCGTGGACTCGTACACACCAGCAAGATCTGAGCTTTACACACAGGTCTGGCTTGATATTCACTTTTATTCTCAGTCTTTTCTACGTTGAAGCTGGAAGTCAACGGCAGAGATAAGAGAGTAGTTACCCTTGCTGGGACATGATGACTGGAAGATTCATGTAATCACATGGCTAGTTCCCCACGACTTTAAATCAGTGCCAACCTAGGTGTATTGTGAACCAAGTTTCAGACACAAGGTGCTGTCCTGAGATGTTTTAATCACCACTTTCTCCTTTCTCTTTGATGTCTTCTTGTTGGCGACAGTCTAGCCATTTGTTACAATACCCAATTAAGTAAGCCGTCTTGTAGGCTTTTGTAGACTATGGAAACTTCTCGATTCATGCTTGTGACTCTGCTTCGTGGAGCCGACAGGAGAGATGGTAGAAAAGGTTACAGTTCCTCGGTTTCTCTATTATCGTTCTCCACCAAGAGCTTGTCACCAATTTGGGCGTCACAGTGACAGTCATTCTGAGGCCTCATGAAAGCCTACATACTCCCCAGTCATACAGACAGCCCCTGACCTTTGCAACTGGGGATAATGACCGAGGCTGTAACACAGTGACCTTTAGGCCAAGAGTGGGTGGCAGCACTTTCTTTTCTGTGACAGTCATTCGGCTTTGCCTCTGTCTATATTTTTAATTGGAAGCGAGTGTGTGGTGTGAGTCTTCCTGGTTATCCCCCACCCAGAACTCCTGAGTAGAAAGGTTGTGTGTGACTGGCTCTCGTCATAAAGGAATGCTCTCCACACTAAGCTGGGGGTCATTATTAATTGCCACAGTTACAGACACAAAGGATATGACTGGATACCTTCGGGGGAAATGCTGCTAGCAGAAGCAAGCCTTTGTCCTACCTGGCCCATGGTGTGTTTTATTGCTGTGTAAATGGAACCACAGCCCTGGAAGCCATTTCTTCCACTCCCATTTTGGGTTTGTGATATTACTTGCTACAGACTCACCCAGCATCCTTCATTCCATTGCCTGCCATTGACAGGGCGAGCCTATTCCAAAGATGCAGACAGAGATAGCCAATATCTGAATATGGAACATCCAGAGATATTTCATAAGCAGTCACTGTACGCTGGCCTCTGTCGTAGGTGCCTTTCATGTTCTTTTAATTAATTCTCACAACAAACCTCCAAAGTCAACCTTCTAGTTATTTCCCAGATCCAGGGTCAGGGTGAGGTGTCATACCTAGCTATTGAGTAGGAAGCCAAGTTACTAACATTAACCATACAACACTACATAGAGAAGGGAGACTTCTGGAACCCCAAACACAGATTACAGTTAGCCTGAATCACTCACTTCACAGGGCAAGAAACACAATGGGTATTCAGTGGGTTGCTCTTGAGCACAGCTCTCTGCTGGCTGTATCATACAGGGTCATCAAAGGGAGATACAAACAATGGTGTGGTCAGGGCAGGTGCCCCTCTGGATAGGCCCTGACAGGGGTTGGGAAATCACCACACCACCACTGCTTGTTCCTCGGCTCACTCAGGAAACTGTCTGTACTGTGAGTGCTCAGGGGAGGCTTTCCAAGGAGTGTGGTAGTCACATCCTGGCCCTGAGGGAGCTGAGGCCTCATCATGAGGCACTTCCTTCTTCCTCGGAATAGCCTAATGGTCCAGGAGGAGCATTCTCAGAACCTGCACCCATTTGGCGGGGAGACTGTGTTAACAAAAGCAAGAGGGAAGAAAATGATTGTAGCAAAATAAATACACTGTACATGTGTATACACTACACACACACACACACACACACACACAAACAAACAAACACACACACCAGTAAACCCAAACCACCCAATTGTTCTTAATAAATGGGAGTTTGCAACATGCCAGTATTCACTCTCTTCCTATACTCAGTATTGGTTTACATTTTCAGAAAACCCAGAGAAGGAGATGATGGTTTTCTCTTTAAATCGTATGACTTGGTGATTCTGAGATCTAGAGTTTCTGAGCACCTCCAACTTTCAGATGTTCTGATCTGTAACCTAGAACACCACAGTACCTCAGGTACCCCTGCTCCAAGTCTGTGGCTGGCAAGTGCTCAGCTAAGCCTTTTACACATGTGGCTGAGGACCACGATGTGCTGGCGGGATAGAGTAATCAGGCCTTCCTCTCAGGGGGTCGAACGGAACCTCATCTCCAAGGCAGCGTCATTGGCACCTAAGATTGTTGAAGAGGCCAACAGAATGCCACGGTCTTAGAAGAACACTGTGCATTTATCTTCCACTAACCCGAACTCCAGTTTGTGCTCGTACGTTGCTATATAACTATGCCAAGGGTTATGTGTGGTTTTAGGCTTGTCTGTCCACCCACAATACTGTTTGCAATGATTCAGGCAGCGTGAGCAGGGACGCTCGGTCCACCTCGCAGAGTGCTTTACAAGAGCTCTGACAAGTACAATGTGGTACTGCCTTTGTGTCCTCATCTCCACACCCACTCACTCAGCACCAGACTGAATGAGATGTGGTTGGGTGCTTTGTGTGAGGAGAAAAAAATGAAAAATAATGGCCATTCAGATAAAATAAAGCTTTTTTTTTTTTTGGTGCTTTTCAGAAAGCACTCTTGTTTCTATTGTTGTGGCTGTGTCCACATAATGGCTCAGCCTTGTCCTTCATTGAAACACACCCAGTGTGAGGAAAACATCTCTCGGCACACACAAATGAATGTGCGCTCTTGAAGTGATCAACAGGGTAGCGTGGGCCTGAGAGGATATTGAACCAGGTATCTAGATGGCCTCCATGCTCAGAACAAGACAATGGACAGATGACTAGGAATGACAGGAAGTGACTTGCCGGGAAATTAGCCTTCCTTCTGCCTGGCAAAACCCCAAGCAGGGAAAAAGGGAAAAAAAAAAACCTAACATTATCGTCGCCATACCTGCTCACATGGATTGAGTGTGTTCTATGAGGCAGACATGTGGCTGAGCATCCTACATGTATCAGGTAATGGTCTCAAACCCCTCTGAGGACAACATTATTGTTCCCATTTTAGACATAAGAGACCTAAACCCTAGAGAGGACAGATACCTCCCCCGACTCCATATCACTCACCTAGGAAATGGTGGAAGCCTCAGGATTTTGTTTTTTGGTTTTTAGTTTTTGGTTTTTTGGTTTTTCAAGACAGGGTTTCTTTGTGTAGTTTTGGTGCCTGTCCTGGATCTTGCTCTATAGACCAGGCTGGCCTCGAACTCACAGAGATCCGCCTGGCTCTGCCTCCCAAGTGCTGGGATTAAAGGTGTGCACCACTGTTGCCCGGCACATCAGGAATGTTAATAAAGGGCCCATCTGACCTTCCCCAGCTCCTGAATAGCACAATGAAATCTTGATGGCAACTCTTAGAATCTCAGAATTAAACCTCCCAGGCTTCCATGTTAGTGGAATAGCTCCTGCATGAGGAGGTAGGTGCACTCTGAAGTTCATACCAAGTTTACTTCTAGCTCATCTCGGCCGTGGGTTGATGGAAATTTGCATATGGTACCCAGCCAGATGTACAAGAGGCAGAATGAGTGAAAACCGCAGCCTGGACCTGGGATCAAAGAAGGCAGGCTGGTCATAGCTCCTCTGTATGCTCTCATGGCCTCAGCTCTTAGCCATAATCCAGACTGTCTGAGGTGAACAGTGTATTGGAAACCCTCAACATCCTCCTGGCCATCAGACCCTCTGCCTCTGCATTTCTCAAGGCATCCCTTCAGGCTGACTCCTGGCTAGTGGCTCTGCCCAGCTCAATGACAGGAAACCCAAATGTCAAGGGCCGTTGAGACCTCATCTTGCCGGTCCTGAAGAAACTGGTATCTTCTGTTTTCACCCACTCTCTTTGGGCTGTCTACAGCCTTCATTGAAATCTTCTAGTTCCATCTAAAACCCACAGCATCAGCAAGGCTCTGCTTTGTGAGGAACTGTCCTCACTGCTGTGGCAAAATCCCCGATAAAAAAACGTACAGATGGGAGAGTTTATTGTGGCTCACAGTCTGAGGGTGTCATCCATCTTGGCCGGGAAGGCACAGTGGCAGGAACATGAAGCAGCTGCTCACATCACATGTGCAGTCAGAGGCAGAGAGAGATGAATGCTGTTATGCAGCTCACTTTCTCCCTTTTATTCAGTCCAGAACCTTTTCCCCCAGAATGGCACCCCCTCATTCGTGGTGAGTCTTTCTTTCTCTGTTAAGCTTTTCTGGAAGTACCCTCATAAACATATGTGTTTTCATAGTGATTCTAACCCTGTAAGTTGATGATGAAGACAAACCCTCACACTTGCTCTGCATATCCCTTTCTAACTCCACCTTTACTACAGTTGTCATGATGGTAGCTTGGAATTCATCATCACAGGAGTGTGACATGTGCAAAGAAAGCCCTTGCTGTCCTGAGAGCTGGGTTATCAACATCTTGTTGCTAAAGACCCAATCCCACCACTCTTTGGACCTCACACTGGCCTCCCTTGTTTCATATACTCATGCTTGTCTGTCTGTGTTGGCTATAGGAGGATGATCATATTCTTTGTGTGCGCCTGTGTATGTGTGCATGTATATACAATTGTATGTGAGGTGCATCACCTGTGGGTGTATTTGTGGAAGCCAGACACCCATGTCATGTATCTTCCTCTATCATTCTCTCCCTTATTTTTTGAGACAGAATCTCTCACTGGACCTGAAGCTCACTATTTTGGTGAAATAGGTAGATCCCCATTGGCCCTGGGGATCTACCTATCTCTGCCCCTCTAACACTAGGATTCAGGTGTCCACCGCCATGCCTGGTGTTTGACATGGGTGCTGAAAATCTAAACTCAGGTCTAAACCCCCTGAACCATCTTCCCAGCTCTCAATTTCTTTTGATCTCAGCAGTACCCTCAAGACACACCATATACGATAAGTGTTCTGGTTTCTGTCAGTAGTTTTCAGATGATTTCCAATTAGAGCAAAATGAATCTTTCAAGTAGCCAATCCAGTCTGTCCATCCATACAGTCACTTATTCAGACAACTATGCAGTGACTGTGTCAAGTAATGAAACAGAGTGCAGAGAAATACACAACTGAGGAGGCTTCCACATCGGGAAGCTTACATTCTGATCGGGGGACACATAAAATAATCATTACATAAACAAACCGATTAGATGCGGTATGGTACGGAACAGGCTGCAAAAGGAGCAACTGAAGAGTGTGGATAGAGTGTGGACAGAATGGTTCACATTCAGATTAGGAGATGTATTATCTCCCTCTGTTACTACAAGAAATTACCTCAAATGTCTAGCCTAGAAGCATGCCTTGTGTATTACCTTACAGTTCTGCAGATCCAGAGTCTAAGGTGGATGGACGGGACTTCTGGGGCTCCAGGGAAGGTTCTATGCCCTTGACTTTTCTATCCTGGAGGGCACCTGAATGTCTTGGTTTTGTGGCTCTGCATTTCTCCAACCTCTGCTTTGTTGTAACATCTCTGTTCCTGGTTCTGATTCTCCTGACCCTCCTTCTTTTTCCTGTGGGTTCACTCTTATGATCAGGGATAGTCTTCACGTCTCCAAATACTGACTCATTCTTGGAAAGTCTCTTCCTCCACGTAAGACCACATCGTCACGGCTTCCAAGGACTGGGAAGTAGTTCTCCTTGGGGTAGCATTGTTCTGCCCATCATGGAAGGTAATGGGAGGCTTCCTGGAAAAGATGACATTGGAAGTGAAACCTAAATGAGGAAAATGGTCTAGAAAATGCTGGGCCTGGAAAAGCCTAAAGGTTCTAGGGAGAGGGAGCATGACTAAAGTGAGTGAGCAGAGGGGGCGAAGATGAGGAAGGACCCACAGAGTTCAGGAGCACCACAGGAGGTGTATACATCTCATGCTCAGTGTGCTGGGATGCTCGGAGGCATCCAGAGTTGTGTTTTCCCTGAATTATCCATACTGGGATAGAAGTGGTTTTTTTCTGGTAATTTTCTGATCACTGTGCAGTCAGTACTGTCTAGTCAAAGCATAATGTAAGCTACTTGTAAGATAGATGATAGATTACATACATAGATAAATAGATGGATAGACAGATAGATAGATGATAGATAGATAGATAGATAGATAGATAGATAGATAGATAGATCAATTAATAGATGTATATATGTTCTGGTAACTACATTTTAAGAAGCTAAACAGGTGGTATAAGTCTCAATGAACTGTTTTCCTTAACCCAATGTATCTGAATTGTATTCATTTATACATATGTTCAATATGGAACAGCTTTTAAAAAGATATTTTACCTTATTTTTTTAATACCATCAGCACACTTTAACACTATCTAAAGCACACTTTAGTTTGAACTAGCCCTCACCTGCTCAATAGTCATATGTTCATGGTAGCTACTTTTTTGAACACCACACATCTAGACCCTGTTCTCTGCATCCTGTAAAAAAAATCTATTCAAGAAGGTGTTTGAAGAAGCTATGGGCAGTGGAGTATCCCAGGGAATATGGGCCACCTGCCCCCATTATTAGCCACTGTTCCAGGCACTCTGACTTAGGTCACAGGAAATAGAAAACGGACAGGCAGATTTAAGAAAAGGTTGTTTCCTGCCAAGATAATCAGGGCTCCATTCCCGAACCTGCCAGACAGACCCTTGCTTTGGAATATCAAAACAAACAAACCAACAAACAAACCACTATCTTTGTCCTTTTAATGGATCTTTACATTCACCTCTGTCTTTTACTGTTTAATTCTCCTAGGGGAGTTCTGGCCATAGCCTGACTTTCCCAATTTTTGTAGTCAAGACAATTTATTTACGTCATTATACTAATATAACTGAAGACCGTGAAACAATGAGAGGGTACCAGTTGCAGAGTAAGTAGTATATTCTGGCGGATATATATATATATATATATATATATATATATATATATATATATTCTTGTACCCACACTTTCTTAAGCTCTTGCTGTGACCCTAATATTAAGCACAGAGTTTAGTCCCAGAAGCTCAGCGCCAAGAGAACATCATGTACGTCCATTCTGATTTCACAGTGATATTAGAAGAGCTTATGAAATAGAAAATAAAGATCTGAATTTAGGTCATGGTGGTTTACATAAAGGCTATTTTATGAGAAGTATATTCAGTACTGTACAAGGCAGTAAAAACAACATCAGGTTTATTAGAATATCCTATATAGAGGCAGCCTGATCTTGGCAATACATGTGCCTTCCGGAAGAAAGCCTAGCACTGAGATTCCTTCAGATAATGGATTAGAGGGGCCGGTGTCTCGGCCCTGACACCAAGCTAGTACTGTCAAAAGGCAGCTTGGACTATATAGATGGCTCACTCTGTAATCTGCTTGTCTTGCAAATACAGAGCCTCAGAACCCACATAAAAAGAACAAGAAGCCAATTTGGAAAATTCTAGTTTAATAGAGACCTTATCTTAAAATTGAAAGTGTGATTGGCTCCTGAGAATCGATCCCCAAGGTTGTCCTCTGGCTTCTGAGTGTATGTGCACACACAAACAAGAACAAGGGGAGTGAGGAGATGGCTCCCTCCAGTTGGTAAAATGCTTGCTGTGCATATATGAGAACCTGAGTTTGGATCCCCGGAACTCACAGAAAAAGCCAAGCACAGCAGTGCATGCCTGTAACCCAAGTGCTTTATTGGGAGGGTAGAGATGAGCAGATCCCCAAAGCGTATTGATCAACAAACATAGCCAATAGTGAGTTCTGGGTTCAATGAGAGACCCTGCCTCAAAAACTAAGGTGGAGAGTGATCAAGGAAGATATCCAGTGTTGACCTCTGATCTCTATACAGACACACACCCACATGTATAAGTATGTACATATATTTAAACATGTACACACACACACACACACACACACACACACACACACACACCCCAAAGAAGAACAAGAGACAGTGTGAAGCTCTAGTATATAGGGACACATGGACCTTCTGTGAATGCCTTGGGGCTTTGCAGTCAGTCAAATTACCAGTGACTCTAATTAACATCCCAGGATATGGGAACAATCTCTATCTGTATTCTAAAATGAAATGTTTCCCTCAGGGAACACATGGGCTGACCCCTTCCTGGGTGAGCTTTCCAGAATAGTAGAGGCCATGGTAGCATGGCAGCTGTGATACAAAAGCCTGCAGCTTTGGGAAAGAGCAGATTAAATAGAATGTTTCAGTCTTTAGGGTGCTACACCTTTTTAGGAGAGTTAGGAAGTACCAGATCCCACTCTCCAGTAGAGTAGACCATATGCATATATGATTATGCATATGTATGATTAACATCATTGTAATACAGTGGGTCAAGTTCTATTCCTGGAGAGAATGAACTTCAGTTCTACCATGACCTCAAACAGTTATGAGTACTGGCATCTCTGATTCAGTCATTGTCTAGCAGATTTGATAGCTACTGACCACCCAAGACTCCTTTGCTTAGGACCAAGTACTTAAACTCTCTGGACCATGAGAGTCTCTTTGATCCATTGTGGAGCACAATAGCTCCATGTAGTGAGTGCCTCTCCATGACACTCCTCTCCACACACTGATTTTGTGTGGACCATGGTAAGGACTTGCCATGAATGAACTATTTCTACAGCAAACTGAATGTGGAGATGGCTTGAAACTTAGGGTAAGTGACTTAACCAAACTCAAAGAGCATTGACTAATGCCAGAGCTTAGAATTCAAGCACATCTCTGCACCAGTGCATTCTGGGACCCATGCCTCAGCTGCCATATTGTATAGTTGTAAGGACCTTGAAGAGCCATATAAAGATCGCTTGAGGGGATTGGCAAGATAGCGTAGTGGGTAAAGCCACCTACTACCAAGCCAGAGGCTTGAACTCAATCCCTGGCGACCACATGGTGGAAGGAGAGAGCCACTGACTCCCTCAAGTCATCCTCAGAGTGTCACATGCACACTATGGCATGCGTACACACACACTAAATAAATCAATGTAATAGTGGTGATGGCAAAAGCCCCCCAAAACCTGCTTAAACAAAAAAGATTGCCTGAGTGAGAAAAGGGGGTGGAAATGATGGGCGACGTCACATTACAGAAAACATGGAAAAGGCAGGCGCAAAGCTTCTGAAAGAAAAATGCCATCGTTGGGGGTTCAGAAGCTGAGCACTCAGCTGTGTCAAGGTACTAAGATGCCAGGTTCAGCCTCTTTCCCAGATTGCCCTGAGCCATCACTGCTCATTCTCTCAGTGCAGCGTTGTGAAGGCCACTCGGGGCTTCACACAGCGGGCAGGGCCACCCAGAAAGGGACTTCAGGGCCGCCTCACCTTTGCAACCTTTCTGGTCCCTGAGGTGTCAGCCACAGCTGGAGGAGCTGTGAATTTCACTTTAGCCACGCTGCTTAGTGGATCCCCGCACACTCTGGCACCCAGAGCATCTTCCCTCTGAGACAGGGTGTCTCGGTTTCCTCTGCTTATACAACCGATGCTGTCTGGGGACACTTTTATTTAGGTTGCTCATCGGCCGCAAACTGTTTCGTTATGTGCCGCCTGGCTACCTTCACTTCCTGCACATTCTCTCGAGCAGATAGCTCATCTCCTTATTTCAGAGAATTGCTTCCCCAGGGTAGCGCTGGAGTCCGTAGTGTTGATAGCATCAAAGCTGGTAAGCATGAAACCACCCTTTTGGTAATTGTTAGAGTGGTGCTTTTTTTTTTTTTCATTTTTGCTTCATGAAAAGATGATGTGGTTAGATTTGAGTGGGGCCTTGCTGAGGGTGACATCTGTGCCTGGGGTTACCCACATCGTCACGTGGCTCACTTCTTTCTGCAACATGGTGATCTTATCTTCTGGGCTGCACCTCTCCATGACACTCCAAGCTCCTTCTAGCTTCTGTGTGTGCATGGCCATGCAAATGTGGGCACTGGGCATGTGGGGGGGGGGGCTTGCTCAGAGCAGCCGCTCACCTAAGGGGGCTTTAGTCATGAATCTAACGGAAACTGGTCAGTCGGGGGCTTACTGCTGTTGTGCTTAGAGAGTGAGGCTTACCCGGCTTTTTGTCTTGGGAATTTGAAGCAAAGTTTGCCTGACTTAGATATATATATTTTTTCCTGAGTTTAGAAACTGACAATTCCTTTGTTCCTCTCTATTCCAGGAACTAACCACTCAGTACAAAGGTGATTACAACTGACCAACTGTCCTTGAGAGACTCTCAATATAGACTCACACACACATACACACACACACACACACACACAGAGAGAGAGAGAGAGAGAGAGAGAGAGAGAGAGAGAGAGAGAGAGAGAGAGAGAGAATGACAAATATCTGGAGTCTGATTCAGGACGGGCCAAGGAGATACCAGGAGCTGGGTTATGTGGGAAGACAGATGAAGGGAATAGAAGAGACACTGTAAAAAGGAAGAGGCATTTCAACCCCATCTTCAAAGTCAAGAACAAGCTTGTCACTTAAAAAACGGAGAAAATGTTCCCAGCAAAGGGAAGAAAAAAAGAAGCGTGTGAAGGGGGACTGTGTAGACTGTGTCCTGAGCAGAGCGGCTGGCTCAGGGTCAGGCCGCACAAAGCTCGCCAGCTTCTCTGACAAGGGAAATCGTGTATTTTCCTGAGGTATTTAGCACTTGGTGTGTGCTTTAAGAACTAATCTGGTGAGCTCACTGGAGACCCCAGACTATCCAAAGGAGACCTGTGGGGAGCGGCTTTGGTCAGCTTGCTCACTGTTCCCTGGTTGTGACTCAGCCTCCTTTTTCTCTCCACACATCATTCAACCCTGCCAGTTCCCCAACCTTGGTTCCCCGAGTGTTAATCTTAAATGTATCCTTGACCCTACCCACTACTGGGAAAGAAAAGAAGAGAAAGAAAAAAAAGAAAAACGATAATAAAAAAAGAAAGAAAAGAAAAACAATAATAAAAAAAGAAAGAAAAGAAAAACATGGCAGGGTGACATGGTCCCTCTTGGATCCCTTGAGAAACTGATAGGCCCTTGACTCTGAACGTGCATTGGAATGGCTGGAGTGCAAGGCTATGGGTAGGGAAAATAGTTCTCTGTTTGAGGACACAGGACTTGTGATCTGTGATCTCGACAGACTCTAGCCATCTCACTTGGGGACACATATTTCTCTCTGGTCTCTCATTTCCTCATATAGGATGAGGGATCCTGATGTGATGGTTCCTAACATGCCTGCTACCTTATCTGCCTCTTTCATGCATGTGCATCAAGAGTGAATGGGACTAAACAGCTGACCTTACCATGAGAGTACTGGGATTTTTGGTGTTGTTGTATGTGCTTTGAGTAAGAAAGAAAAAAAATCACCAGGGGATCCAATGAGCACGGGCCTTTCCCGGCCTCCTTACAACTTAAACACAAGGAGCAGAGGGAATCAGAACTCAGCTGTGCGCTGAGTTGTTCTTGGGTTTGGACATTTGGGTACCTCAACCTAGGAATGGAGTTTCATGTGGGGTGCAGGTAGATGAAGGGGTACACAGAGCTGGAGCTGTTGCAGGAAGTGGTCGGGGACCTACAGCTCAGCTGAGCAGCCAACACAGTTCTTCCTTCCACAGGCACCCAGCAAGTGCAGCAGGCCCAAGGTCCCTGAGGTCCCAGAGAGACCTCCCGCTGGGTCTCCCTTATTCACTCTGTTCCTAGCTGGAGGGCTTGGAGGAGGGGTCACATTGTCACCTGTCCTAGTTTGCTTTGTCACTGCGGTTAATGTCAGGACAGAAAGCAGCCAAGGGGAGGAGGGCTTATTGGGCTTACAGTTCCAGGTTCCAGTCCATTGGTGTGGGGAAATCAAGGCAGGCACTTCCAACGTCACATCACACCCACGGTCAAGCGCAGAGAGGAATGTATGCACCCATGCTGCCAGCCTGCTCCTGTGCCCAGCTTACTTTCTTCACCTTACACATCTCAGGGCTCAGCCTGTGAATTGGTACTGCCACATTCAGGGTGAGATTTTCCACCTCAATTAACAATCAGCGTCAGCCTCCACGGGCCAACCTGAGCTGGACAGTCCTCAACCGAGATTCCCGTCTCGGGTGCTCTGAGTTGTGTCAAGTTGGCAGCAAAGGCTGAGCAGCATACTGTCTAATGTGTTTTGAGGTTTCCTAGGGAATCGTCTTTTGCACTGGCCAACAGGGTGGGCTTATGGAGGGGGCTACTCGTAGCAGCCCAGGCTGAACAGGAAGAGCAGAGAGGAAGGCTTAGTGGGTAGCGCTGCTTCTGATGGTGTGAGACCTCAGCTTTCCACTGTCTACCAGTTCACTGTGTAGCCTTCTGTAGGCACTTGCTCTGTGCCTATAGTCTTCTACCATCACTTTCCTACCTGGGAAGTACAATTAGCCTAACTTCTCAGGATTCTCCTCCCCTGGCCACGACAACCTGGTATGGAGCAATCTGCCTGTAAACGGTAGCTTGAAAGTATCCTCTGATTTCTAATATCTAGAAAAGTAAGTGACAGCGGAAATATAGAAGTTCCTGTCTGCCAAACCAGACATTTGGACTTCATCCTCCAGCTGTAGCTCTTCCAGCCGGGAATGACATTAAAGAAATTGGTGTTTGGGGAAATTGTCACCTGTCATCACATGGAGGAGCCTTGGCATAAAGAAGGAATGTTGGCAAGGGAGCTGGCTCAGTGTCCAAGGCAAGTAGACTCTGGACCTGGGGAGCTGGTGGAAAGAACGGGATGGAAAAAACAGATCCATGACAAAGGAAGGTGCCTGGGAAGCAGTGACTGGCCACCACAACGGAGGAGGGAGGAAGCAAAGCTTTGCTTTGGAGATGCGCCAATGGCGACATGGCCCCGGGCTGATGAAGTGTGAGGGAGAGGCAGGACAGTGCTGTGCTTTCCTGGGATGGAGCGGCCATGCTGGCTCTTGGATCTCACGTCTAGGTTGCTACTTGGTGCATTTACTGACTTTTCTCCTAAATGAGTGCTGGAGATGGTTTTTACCCCGTCACACAATGGTAGACGTCTGATTCTTTCCTTCTAAGTAGAAATGGGTTAGGCAGGGTTAAGCTAGAAATGAGTTTAGAAAATGAACTCATGGAAGAGGTGATGTTAGTCTGAGTCCATTCATAGTCTTGGGATTAAGTCTATCCTTTGTGATCCACTCCCTTCCTAAAGGATGCCTGCCGCTCGCCAGAAGGGACCAAAAAGGCAAGTTCTATTTTCCTCTTTCTTAAACCCCAGATATACTTGAGAGGATTTTTCAGAGATGTTTTTAATTTTCTTTGTAATGTCAGAAGCCAAAGCAAGAGTTTCCTTCTCCAGAACTAAAACCACCCCCAGAGAAAGGAGATTGGGGGTATGTATGAGAGAAAGAGAGACAGAGAGAGAGATGAGAGAAAAATGAGAGAGAGAGAGAGAGAGAGAGAGAGAGAGAGAGAGAGAGAGAGAGAGAAAACACAGCACTTCCCTAGACAAAGCCAGTTGACCCTGGTTGGCTGGAGGCAGCTGTGGCGGCCAAGGATCCAGCTTGTAGCTTAGATACCTCTCTCCTGCAAAGTCACTCAGCCTTGGATTCCTCAAGTTGTCCGAGCTTGGGAGTGGGGTGAAGGCTCCATGTATCCACCTAATGGGTTCTGAGGAGTTCATGATCACCTTGGAAGATCTGGAATTTGAGATGGGTCAGCTATAGAGTGAGACTAG
>CABHPH010001118.1:39991-56683 GCA_902168325.1 Peromyscus nudipes | reverse complement strand
TGCACCTCCACCACCTGGCTGATTTCTGTTTCATTTACTTCCATTGTAGGGAGAAAACAGTATCGGATTGAAATGCTGCCTCCGATTCTGTTGTACTTGTTAGTGTGTTTCAGGGTCTAGGAAGAGACATCCATCAGATTCCAGTGGACAAATATCGCCTTCAAATTAGTGAGGAAAACACAGTAGACTCGTGAATTGATTTCAAAAAAAGTGAATTCTCCAATGATAACGATCACACTTGGTGAACGAAAGAGTTAACTGTGTATGGCGCTCATGCCAGGAAAGGCAGAAAGAAAAAGTTAATTTCTTTTCCATATCTGTCAATCGAAAATATGCAGCGTGGTAGCTGAAACATGAATATTTTAAAGTAGGAGTGAATGCCTGTAATTCTTCTTGGCCAGCGGCTCCAGGCATGTCCTTTACTGGCAGCAAACCACATGCAGTGCGAGTCTATCTTGTGGTGCCAAGGAGTTAATTATGCTTTCTTAAGACTCAGGACGACAGCGCCTTTATTACTCTTTTCTCCTCTTTGGCGCGAAGCACTCCAAATGTCTTTCTCGATTCCCCATCAAATTGTTTCATTTTAACCTGGTACGCTTTGGACTCTCTTTGTGTTCCTGAGTCAGTTTTCCAGAGTCAAATCAAAAGATAAAGATACTCTACCTTGTATTTTGATATTTTTTTCCTCTACACTTCACTGTGTGATTGCTGCCCCAAACCCAAGAGGGGCCGTTCCCAGCACTGTAATGGAATTAGACACCATGCTATACAAATTATAGTTAGTTTATACAGTTCATACATTAAAGAAAATAAGGGCAATTGCAGCTGCCTAATGGGACTGTCTGGCACACGTTACTGGAGAGTACTTAAATACAGGCTGATAAAAAATTAAAACCAATTTATCAAAATGGCAAAACATTTGGTAATTTGGAACACTCGTGATGCCCATCTAAAGTGCAATAGTCAGTAATTTATTCCATTTTGGAGATTTCAAGTTATCAGCATTTCGTACAATTTATGGAGCTAATTCTTAATTTTGCTATTATTTACTTTAGCGAAGAAAGGAATCTTACCCTGGCCCCTTCCCCCCCCCAAAAAAAAGTGCTGAGTCCCCTCTTGTTTAGTGTCACAGTGTGACTATTCAATAGGGACAACAAATAGACAGCTTCCTAACTCCGCCCCCAACTAAGGTTTCAGACTCACTTTGGGTCAGCTTTGTTTGTTTGTTTCTTTCAATGAATGGCCCTTAAAATTCCAGGTCTTAGTGAACCAGAAAGGACCATGTTAAAATGCAGATTCCAGGCTGCTAGCCCCAGGTGTTGCGACCAGACTGGATGGGGCCTAATAATCTGCACTAATTTTTCATAATCACTCCTAAATAATTCTTTTCCTAGGACACACATTGAAGAAAGATTCATTTTGATAGAAAACACATACTTTTGGTATATCAAGCCATTCTGTCTAAGAACTATTGATGAATGGTTGTTATAATCCTGAAATGAGTTGGATTGTTGATCATGCCCAACTTTTGGGGATTTATAGTTGAAAGTTTGCCTCATGAAATTGTTTCTTTTTTAGGAATGTCACAGGTTTTGTCAGTGAATCCAAATCACATTCATCACATCAGTAATTCATTTGGAGCTGGGGGTGCATCTCTGTGACAGAGTGCTTGCTTAGCCTGCCTCCAAACCTGTGCTGCAAATAAAATAAAGTTTCATATGTAAATAAATCATTTGGTAGACCGTGACACTCACCGAAAGCTTCTAGTGTCTAAGGTGTATTTCCTTTTCTTAGCATCCCTCACGGGTAAATAAAAGCCTCAGAGTATAAAATGGATTATCATAAAAATGAATATAACAAAAACTTATATACATACCCACTAGGAAGAATGAAATGATTTTGTAAATGTAACAATGTCTTCTGAAGACTTCCTAAAAATTATGTCTCTGAGTGTCAACTCAATGCTGATACCACATTCTAACAGTGTACTTCAATGATCACTGTCAATATTTAGGGTTAGGGTTAGGTTTAAGTCTAAACATATTCTAAATAATTAAAAAAATTTTCAGTTTATTTTTGAGGTTGGGTCTCTCTATGGAGCCCAGGCTGCCTCATATTCAAAAGCCTCCTGACTCAGCCATGCAAGTATAGAAATAAAATTGTAAAAAAAAAATACATATAATAACTCCACTTTTTCTACTCAGCTAGAGATAGATGGTCTTCTTATAAAGACAGTGTTTGCAAAGCAGAAAAGATAATCCCTTTCTTGTCCCAGGTCAGAGATGAAGACCAATGAACTTCTGAAGATACTCATTCAATCTTAAAATATTTCTCCAAACAGAAAATTTGATTATAAAGGAATGTGAAATGGAAAGAGGAGATATTATCTTAGATTTAAAAGGACAGTTTAAGTAGAATCAGCAAGACTTCGGCTTCTTGACTTATGATGGGGTCGTGTCTCCAATAAACCCATCCTACCCCGGAAATATCACAAGCCTAAACGTAAACATCCTAGCTCAGCAATACAGCACGTGGTAGCTAGTGTCCATTGTTCGGCCTGATTGCACAGCTGACTGGAAGCTATAACTCGCTGTTGCTTTTTCCTCAGCCCACCACTGGGAGAGGATATTGTAAGAGAGTATTGACACATATCGCCTTGGCCCCCCAGTGAAGTCAAAAAGAAAAGGAGAATGTAAATCAGAGACTGCTTGTGTTTCCGAGTGTCAAAAGGAATCGGCATAATTACAAGCTCAAAAGGAAATGCCACCCGTCTCCTCAAGGATACAATGTAAATAACCCAGACAGAGGTGAGCAAACAAACTGCAGGAGTGGAGTGGAAAGGCAGAAGAGGAAATGAAATCCCTGCGCCACAAGGTACAAAGGGTTAGAACTAATTTCTCCCTCTAGCTCTTGGGCAGATGCTGGCAGAAGATGATTCCTGGGTGCTAAGTGACAGGTGGGGGGTAACCAAGGGCAATCTAAGGAATTGGGGCCCTAAGCTTTCTTGGTCCTTAAAGACGATACCACCACAAGGACCTCAACAGCTTTCTTTCTTTTTTTCTTTTCTTTCTTTCTTTTTTTCTTCTGATATGCTATCTGAATTTTAAAAACAGAGGAACAAGAAAATCCAGTTAGTACCAAGTTCGACATCCATTATCCAAGCAAAAGGCCACGGAATCAAATCCATTGGTACTGTTTATGTTTGCCAAATGAACCATTTGAAATATTAAAATGACATCAATACAGGTTTCTGGAGGAGCTCACTGACATTAACAGCCCTGCCAAAAGTGAATTGCAAACTTCTGAACATTTGTCATATTTAGAAAGCCTTTTTTTTTTTTTGTCTTTTCTATGGAGCTGGAAAAAGGAAACATGAACTGTTATGCTTACATGAGGAAGGAAACCAAAATGTCACCAAAGCTTATCACAGGCTTCACATTGCATTATGTGCTTTCTACATTATCCCATTTGCTAAGTGTGTGATACATGTGAAGCGTGTTGGACATGCAAAAGAGAACATTATACTGTTTATAGGCATCTGAGTCTTTAATGATGAACAGGCCACCTGAAGTGAGTTGGCTGGTTGTACTTATAAACTGTTGGCATTAAAAGTCCTTTTCAAACCAATTGACTTAAAGAGAGGTGTGCTGAAATCTTCATATTCATATACACCCCCCACCTTTATATCTTGGCTTATGCACTTTGCTGGAGATGTAGCTAGCTTTAATAACAAACCCTGGGAAAGAAATTCTTATCTTATGTTCATTGTGAGCACACTGTGAGGAGAGCTGGGAACTCACACAATCAACACAGCGTGGGTTTACCTTGAGAACGTACAAGGCAAAAGTTGGTAAGAGGTTTCAAACATGTCCTATTCTGTCAGCGTTGTTCACAGAAGCATGTGGGTACCTGGCAGTGTGGTTTGTTCTCTCTCAAGATGACTTCCTGTAGTGTAAGCAGAGGAGGGGCCTTCATGTTCTCTGCTTGGCATTTTCTGATGGTAGAGGCTGGGGTACGGTATTTGAGTAAGTTAGTTAAGGATGCTGTCATGGGGGCAGATTAAGGAACAGGCAAAAACATATGGTAAAAGAAGGACAATGACCTAGAATAAATTATCCACTTGGTCATTTATCCTATGGAGCAGCCAGAATTTTATGGCACACATATGATTATCATTTGCTCAAAATATGAGAAAACACGCATTGGCTTTTCTCCTAATGACTAAGAATTGTCCCATAGGGCCTTAATTTACCACAAGATTCTTAACACTTCATTTTTATGTGAAAGGAACCCTAGAATAAGATGAAAAATATACCCCATGCTCTAGGAAAGGCACCTTGAGTTTGCCTTTATAGGAAGCTGATCAAATCCCATTGCTGAAACAATGAATGTTATCTGGGTAGGTTGGTAATGTGCAAATTTTCCATGAAGTAGAAGACTACTCTTTGAGACTCAGTCATTAATAGCTTAGGCAGCAGCAGTTAAAGCAGTTCCTGAGACCATGAGAGCCCATAGAAGGTTGCAACATCCGCTGAGTTGAAGGATCCACCCACACCATGGGAATCAGAGTTTCCCAAATAGCTGGAGAAAAGTGGGTTTCCAACCCTGCCTCATCATTACCAGGTTGTGAAGAAAAAAGCACTTTTTACCTCATTTAGAATTTCTGACTGATAATCCATTGCAGGTCTACATAGTTAGTGTGCAAATTCTTCTAATAAAAATGATAAGCTGTGACAGGTCCCCAAAGCTTAGTACCAGTGACGCCATGATAGAGGTACCATTCTGACCTTAAAACCCAGCACATAGGCCCAACACCTGGCAAATGGGAACAAAGACCTAATCCATCAAAGACCTAGTCCATAGTTCCAGGAAGGTCCATAAATGTACTAACGTTGCTATTTTGGCTTCTTCAATTCTGCTTCTTGCTAACTGAAGTGTGACAACCAGGAGCTGGGTTTGTTCATAAAAGGCAAAGGGCTGTAAGACTTGGGGCTGCATGATTTCAACAAGTTTCCTGCAGCTGGCAGCTGGCAATAAAGACTTTTTCTGGCTTTAAGAGTGTCCATGTGTGGTCTCTGGTGGGCTTTCCTTGCAGCATTCTGGAGGTGCTAGTGAGATCCTTAGAGGTCTTTGGGGGGTAATAGCTTGGGAAATGGACAATTCCTAAGGGGTGAGCACCCTGAGATGTCCCAGGGTCTCTACCTCTCATTCTACTGCCCCAGAGGCTCCCAACACCTTCCCCTGACAACAGAAAGTACAAAAGGTGCCTGAATTTATTCCTTCTGGCTGTAAGTCTGCTTATGAAGCTTTCTGAGTAGGACACTTGGGAAAAGCTGGATGTAGTTTCCAGTTTTCGGAATTCACGTGAGATGTCACCAGATCTCTGGTTTAAATCCGTGTGGTAGCCAGCTCTGGTTGTCTTTACTCTTGCCTTCCTGAGCATCTGTCTATGTGTTTCTGTCAGTTCTGTTGGTTGGGGAAACAGATCTAAAGGGGAAGGGGAAGCAGGCAGTCCTAAGACACCATTGAAATGCATGCTAAAACACTTCAAAGGAGGCTGGATATGATGTTCGTTTCTTACACAGAAAACTCCAGACCATCTGTGAAAACTATTGGCCCTAATCAGGTAGATCTTTGGTCCCCCTCCCTGTGCCCCCAGCTCAGGTCATCTGGAACTGATGACTGGAGACCTTAGCCACCCTGACCAATTTCCCTTTATTGACCAAATGGCTTTCTCTGATACAAGACCCACACTCCAGGCTTAAGACTTATGTCTTCTTCTTGGGGACCTGAATGCTCTTGGTTTGGCCAGGTCACCCAGAAGAACCCAAACCTCCACCTGTTATCTCAGCCCCATTATAGGAATTGACTTTCCCCCTCCATATGCCTCAGCAAGACCTGTGGCCATGCCCAGGGAGAGGGAAATAGCTCCCTGGCCACACCTTGGGGAGAGGAAAGTAGTTTTCCTGGCAGTGTTGGGTTGGGAGGTAATAGACAGTCTCTCCTACCTCAGGACCCCTCTCCCCTCCACACACACTGAGTGGCTTCTGGTGATGAGGGCTATAGAAGGAATTTCCCTAGGGAAAGCTCCCCTACTGGGTCCAAGACCCAACGTTTCTCCCTTTACCCCTTTCATGCTCCATGTCTTACTGGCAAACAATGATCTATATAACTGGCAAACCCAGAACCCACTATTCTCTCAAAAGCCTCAGGTTTTCATTAGTCCTCAAGAAAATATTTTTTACACATACCAGTCAACCTGGAGTGACAGCTCTTGGCCACCTTCTTTATGCCGAGGAGTGGGACAGGATCAGATTGAGAGTAGGAAAGCCATCCTTGGCCAAGTTGAGGATAGTTTGATAACCATACAGCCTGGTTTTCCCCTCTGCCCAACCTGACGACAACCCCAACATAGACCAAGGTAAGGCGTCTCTGGACAGTTTTTGCCAGGTCCTCTTGAGGATTGAAGGCAAGAGCTAAGAAATCCATCCTTCTGTCTGGTGAGTGAGGTTATACAAAAGCCCCCGAAATAGTCTTCTGGGTTCCAGGAGCAACTCTGGGAGGCTTCTCTGGTGTTTATTCCATAGGCCCATATGCTCCAGGAAACCAGCAAGTAACTAGTATTGCTTTTGGTATGCAATTGGCCCCAGATATTAAAAAGAACCATCAGAAATTAGAAGAGTTTGAGAGTATGAATAGGTCCCAATTACTGGAGATTTCTCAAAAGATTTACAATAACTGACTCTGTAGAAGAAAAGAAAGAAGGAAGCAGTAGTGGTAATGCTCAGGAACACCAATAAAAAAGATCCCAGAGGGAGAAGCTGTAGACTCTGGGGAAGGAAGGGGTGGAAAAGGACCAATGGGCTTATTGTAAACAAAAGGGACACTGGAAGAATGAATGCCCAAATGGGACGAGAGAGAAAAAGGATGCTCTGGTCACCATTTGGGGGAGGACGGAGAGGCCCATTCCACTGAGTCCCCAGGAGCCCAGGGTAACATTAGTGGTAGGGGGTAAATCTGTTAAATTCCTCTCAACACAGGAGTGACTGACTCAGTCCTGACAGAACGGCTGGGGGCAGTGAGTTCTTGGTGAACAGACCTCCAAGGGGCAACTGAACAGACTCCTCTCTTTCCCTCCTCCTTAGTCATGCCAGATTGTTCCTATCCCATTCCTGGGAGAGGGTTACCATAGAAACTGCCCACCACCGTATCCTTTGAGGAGGCCACTACCCACCCAACCTTGAATCCCACTCATCCCCAACCTGTATCTTATGACCCACCCCTCCAACCAAGTGTGATACCCAAAAATGACCCTCAAGCTTTGGGATACTTGCAGATCTGGTCTCTGCTTGTTGGCTAGCTTATTCGTTGGCACTGCTACCGGTGTGCTAGTGGAAGAAGCTGAGAAGATGATTTGGGAAATAAAAGTTGATTGTGTTTACCTCGTAAATGTGCTGAATCTAACTCTTACATTTTAGGATGATCTATTGTACAGGAAAGTTTGAGTAGAAGAAATATTCTCCATATCTTACTTTAGGTAGATGTATGGTGTGGGCTGTTAGAATCCTTCCTTTTCCTTCTGTATTACTATTAATCACTCCGCATCTTTGATACCATAAAGTAGCAGATTGTGCTGACTTTATGCTCCTTGTTTTGTTTTTCCTCTTGAGACAGGGTCTCATGTAGCCTAGCTAGCATTTATGTAGCAAAGGATGGTTTTGAAATCCTGAGTCTCCTGTCTCCATCACCTGAGCGCTAGCATAAAAGGCATACACAACCCTTAGTTGATAGTGTTTTTCTATTTGATAAGCCTTCTGTGTTACTTTTAGAAAGAACCTTTTCCTAATCAGTAACTCCTTCAGTGATATGCCATTCCTTTTCATTTTTTACTTCCTCTTTACCTGCCTAAAGAACTTTGAATATTTTCCTGTGATGTCATATCAGCACAATGCACCTTTGTTCAAAATACTTTTGTTTGTCTTGTCTTGTCTCCAAAGTTGATTTCTCTCCCTCTCCATCTTCTATAAAGAAGTGTGCGTGTGTGTGATGTGTGTGTATGTGTGTGTGTGTTGTGTGTGTGTGTTGATAGAGTGAAAACATTTCATCCAGATGCCCATCTGTTGAATGTCACTTATGGAAGAGAACAGAAAGGAGTCATTTATTCTTTGGACAAATATTTGTCAGATTGTCACATGCACAGAATATTGTTCTCTGTGCTGTGAGGTGCTGCAGGATGTAAGTAAGTTGGGCCCCAAGAACGTACCAACTAATGTTGCCAACTCCATTTTTGTCAAGGAGTGAGGGTGCGGGAGATGATGAGTAGGAGGAAAACAAGCAGGGAAAGAAGAGTGAGTAGAAAGGCTCTGAACAGACCTTCAGCCCAGCAGGAGATAACACTGGAGACCAGAGGATACAACTTGTGAAAAGAAAAGAGCACAGTAGCTTGCATATTGAAAAGCACCCAGACCGGCCCCCCCTCCAAAAAAAGATGATACTTCGTGGCAAAGACACTTCAGGGAAACCTAAATGAGAGGATGAGTACTTGTGGAGCCATAGGGGTTAGGAATTCAGGGTTAGGAAACCCTTTAGCAGTTGAGTGCCTGGGAGCTACACTCAGCCACAGCCTGGACATCCCTGGTGGCCTGTGTTCATGTAAGCCGTTTCTAAAACTCTGGATGTCCAAATGCATTGCCTTTTGATTTAGCCTCGTTTGGGCACAAAACGGTTTATGCTACAGTTTCCTCATCACTTAATGTCTTATGAAACCGGCTACTTACTGGCTTACGGCGTAAAACTGTAGCATTAACAACGCCCAAGCCTTGTGTTTTAGATGTTTTTAGTTTTAATTGTATCTAACATCGACGTTATAGAACCCACAAGACTAAGACGTGATTTATTTCCTTAGTACAATGGATTTGCAAATGCGTTCAAATCCCTTGGGGACTAAAGGACAATAAAAATGGAGTCATGGGGCACTGCCTGCTGGAAAGGACGCAAACCCCAGGAAGAAAATTTCTGAAGAGACTGGGGAAGAAGAAAGCCCTTCTTGACAGTAAGAGCACTACTTCACTGCCAGTGAGAACTCAGGCACAAGGAAACAATTCCAGGTCACTAGCCAAGTTCAATTCCACAAAGATTTCGCAAGAGTCCAATCACATGTGAGCTGAGTCAAGAGTCAGGAGGTTGCTCTTTGGGTGAAGAATGTAAGAAAATAAGGTTGGAGTGAAAACACATTAGAGCCTGTAGTTCAAACTCTTGCAGGAGGAAGTCAGGGGGACCAGCCAAGAAATGCTTTCTATGTTGGACCGTGGGGACGAAATGACGATTTGTCAAGTTATTTCTAGGTGAAAAAGAAAAGGAAATTCTTTGGCCAACGTTAGGGAACCTGCCAAAGGGATTAGTGAGTGTGTGATATTTCTGGACCTGTGAGATCTTTCTTGAGGCACCCATTAACGTTAGCACTGTTCTCCATTTCTCTGTTCTTGCAGTGATCTCCAGGTTTGGAGGACTTTTTTGTCATAGAAATTTCCATCCCCTTGACTGTGAGCTGGTTGAGTCCTGATCAACAAGTATCTCCAGCCTGTCTGCAGAGATGGACACATTGTAGCAATCAATTGTTGAACTATGGGGGAGGGGGATCTTGCTAGACCATAAGTTTGTGTCCTACACAGAGGGATGGAAATGTAAATGATACTCTTGATCAAAACTCAGATGATTTCAGCAGAAATAGTCATAGAGAACTGGAGCAGGCGGGCTGTGGTAGGTAACGTTGCTCTTTGTGTGTGTACACAGTGAGTTTTAAATCACCCTGCTTAGAAGAGTGTGATACTCAATGTAAACTTGGCATATGCTCCAAACTAACATTTTAAATGTATCTTTCATCAATATATTCGGCGTTTCTCAAACAAAATTTGTTTTTGTTGTTTTTCTTCCTTCTGCTCCTCCATCCATCCTTCCCACCATTTGTACCTTCCCCTCTCTACTTGCACATCATGTGTATATTTCCCCCCCACTTCGACTTCCGTATCATCTCTTATCCCCCACCCATGGTCTCCTATCTAGCATCTAGTCTTTACTTGCTCTCATACCCTCTCAATCACATCCATAAAAACACTAAAAGATTGCCTGTGAGAGAGAGTGTAACCTTTGTCCTTCTATATCTGGATCACCTCAGTGAAATTCTTTCCACATCCACCATTTTTCCTTCAAATTCCCGATTTCATTTTTAAATATACTGATATATCTCTTCTCCCAGGCAGGGTCAGGGTGGAGTTGTCCACCCTGTTTGGCCAAATAGGGCCGGGAATTTCAAGAAGCAGTTTCAGAAACAGCAGTTTGAGTTTTTCTTTTCTTTTCCATAGTGGTTACGATGGACTTAGCTAAAAATGAAAAAAAATCAATAAGCAAAAGAAGAGAAAAGGATTTTTCTCTGCTCTTTGGTTTTTAAAATGTGCCCAGCTCTAAATGGTTATTTGTGTCTTCAAAGTATCCCACATGCAGACTTGTTTATACCATCAACTCCTAACTCACTTTCATGAAACTCACTCTCTTTCTCTGTGACTTCCTGAAAATAGAACCGATGTTCTCTGTCTGATTGGATGTAGACAAAGTCTAAATTGCAGGAGTGTAAAGGCATTTTCTGTGTCATTCCCGGCCCTCCTTATGACACTCTGAACACGTTTCAGCTCAGGCAGTGAGGAGCAGTGAGGAACTGTTTCTAGGACTGCCCTGGTAGGCTGCACCCTTGCCAGGTCAGAGTCCAATTCTAGATTTTCCATGCTTAAAAATTATGTTTTGTTAGTTATTAAAAGTTGACCTAAAATGTTATAATTTATTATATTAGGTTTTCAAAAATAAACCATTGCTAATGACCTTACAGCCGTGGTAAATCTGTAGTTGGCATTTTCATTGAAATGACTAATGTACGTGCTGGTTTCCTTCTGCATCAAAGAGTAAACCAGATTTAATTTATGTTCTTACCCACAGTTCTTCCTCTGGATTTGGTAATTGTACCTAGACAATTTTGACTCCTCTTAGTTTATATGGAAGCTATTGCTAAGGTCATACTCTTTGTAGCTTTATGAGTTAAGGCCTCATTCTCATTCCTAAACAGCCAACTGTACCTGATAATCTACCTGTCCACTCACTTTCATTCCCCCTGGAAATTTCCATCCTGGGGTCTTCTGTCCAATGTGGAATGGCTTTTTCTGTGTGAAGGCTTCTGTCCAGTTGCGATCCTGGATACCTAGAAATTTCTTTTGCCTGTTCTCATGTTTGATTGTGTTTCCTGATATGGCATATCCTTTCTGGGTTTGCCCCCTTGCAGGGGATAGAGCATACCGTTATCTCTAGATGGAGGGCAAACAGCTGTCTGTTGAGACACTTCGCCTCAAATACCCTGACGTCATTATTATATAGTGATGGTGTGGTTGGATACTGACTGTTTGCACGAATGTCATGGAAGGATGGTGTTTCCATGGAGCATCTGAAATGCACTGTGCTGGACCTCAGGCTTTCTATGTTATTATTAGAAGTAAGACAAGTTTTTATTCCCTGCAGAATTCTAAGCTTTCTTTACAAAACTCCTGTTAGTTGAAAAGAGGACTTTGTCTTAATCTTCTTTTCTTTTATCTGTAGTTTCTCATTGGTTATAGCTTTATATTTTTGAGTTTCCGATTCTTTTGTTGTATTTTTATTCTTTAATATCAATTTATTGTTTTGTGACTTTCATATTACTCTGAGAATTTCATGTGTGCATACAATACAATTTGATCATATTCAGCTCTACGCCCATCTGCAGCTCCTCCAAGAATCTCTCCTTTGATTCCCCTTAACAACTTCATTTTCTTTTCTTTCTTTAGTGTAATTTGAATGAGAAATGTCCCATGTGGGTTCATGTAGTTGAACACTTGGTTCCCAGTAGATGGCACTGTTTGGGGAGGTTTTAGGATGTGGATTTGGTGGAGGAAGTCTACCACATTCGTGTGTGTGTGTGTGTGTGTGTGTGTGTGTGTGTGTGTGTCTGCTCTCTCTCATGTGACAGATGAAAATGTGACCAGCCAGCTTTCTGATGCTGCCAGGCTTTTCCTCTCCGTTGCCATGTCTTTTCCACCATGATGGATTCTATCCCTTTGGACCCATAAACCTAATTAAACCTTGGGGGGACGGGGGTGCTGTAGAATTGGTTCATCAGTTAAGAGCACTTGCTGCTCCTGTAGAGGACTCAGATTCAGTTCCCAGCACCAATGTGACTGCTAACAACAACCTGTGATTCTAGTTGGAGGGGTCTAACTTCCTCTTCTGGCTTCTACAGGTACTGCATGAGCATGTACACACACATATATTCAAGCACAGATATGTATAAAATATAAATATTAAGAAAATACTAAACTCTTTCTTATGTTGCTTTTGTCAGAATATTTTATCACAGCAACAGAAAAATAACTGCAACACCTGCTGAGTTCAGTTAGTACTCCTCATACATGCATGGGTGGGGGGGCCATCCTCTGTAGCACAGTCACCCTGCCAGAGAAAATGCACTCTCCATTCCCTAGCAGCCATCAACTACCCGTAGGTCAGCTAAGGGTGAGGGTCCCATGCTTCTTGCTATCCGTGCTGGAAGGTTGACTACCTTGACCTTTGGACATCTTGAACAGACAAACACAGCTGCAGTAAGTTCATGAGATCAGTGATCCTGTCCAGGTGACAATAATTTGCTCCAGTCCTCTTGATCTCCAGTTCTTATGATCTCCCTCCCCTGCCCCCCATTTTCTATAGTGTTCTCTGTGCCTTGGGGAGAAGGATTGTAACAGAAATGTCCCATCTGTGGTTGAGAGGTTCACCAAGACTTTTTATTCTGTATTTTCATTAGTTTTGAGTCTCTGTATTAACCACTATTCACTACACAGAGACCCTTCTTTAGTGATAACGAGAATGGCACTGATCTAAAAGTATGAAGACACACATTTAGAAAGTAGCTTGATACTACATCCATTTGGCAAAATAATGGTAGTTGGTTCTTCCCTAAAGCTTATGGTCTCCCCAGACATGGGTTCTTGGACAGATTCACAGTATCAGAGATGAGTCTCCTCCTATATAATGAGCCTGAAATCTTTCTGATTGGTTACCCATATAACTTTCATGTCATTGTTGTACCCCTGGGCGTATCTTGACCCATTCAATGTTACTGTGGCTTGCAGGGTTTGGTTGGTAGCTGGATTAGACTGTTCAAGTCCTTTTCCTCCTAGCAACCTGCATAGCATCCTCCACCACTGTGAGAGCTAGTCAGCAGGAAGTTTCCACCTTGGTTTCAGCTTCAGTTCTCTAAGTCCTATGAACAAAATAAGGGATGTCTTCAACAACAGGCTCTTACTATCAAGCTCTAGATAGCAACCCCCAGCGATGGCCATTGTTTATATTGTTTTGGAGATTTATGGAATGCCCCCAACCAACAACTTGATAAAAAGTATCTCACACTAGGTAGTGGGCAACCTGTGATGTTTGGGAAGGGAATTTACATGTAGGTACACAGGGCAACTCCATTTAAAGTTTGAATATGAAGTTTATAAAACAATAGGTCTCTATATGGCCTTGTCAAACACCCTTAGGGCTAGATATCCTGTCTTCTTCCCTCACTTCTCTTCCCTCTCTTCTCTTATGACTCGCTTCATTAATTCTCTTTCCCCATTCATATCAGCTATGCTCTATTATCATCCTCTCTTAGGGTCCCCCCCCTCTAATATCTTCTTGATAGTTTCATGACTTCTATGGCTATTCTAAGTTAAACACTCAAATCAAAGGTTAGATGTTATGAACCACGTATTTATTAGCTGTAGGAATCTTCTGGTGGTGTCTTTAGATCTCACGTACATAAACTCATCAACTGCCAACAGGGATACTTTGATTTCTTCCTTTTTTTTTCTTTGTATCTCTTTTCTTTCCTTCTCTAGTTTTGCTACCATTTAGGACGTTAAGTACCATATTGAGTAGGTGGTGAGAGCAGACATCCTTTGTGTTGTTCTTGGCCTTAGCGGGAATGCTTTGAGTCTTCATCATTTAGCGTGGTGGTGGCTACAGGTTTCTCACACACAGCCTTTATTATGTCAGGGTGTGTTCCTTCTATCTCCATTACCTCCAGGTTTTTGTTTGTCTGTTTTGCTTTTATTATGAAGCAATGTTAGACTTTGTCAAAGTAATTTTCTGCATCAACTGAGAGGAACAGAAGGTGGTGAGATCTTCCATGCACATAGATTGGTAGGATTGGGACTGTGAAAATTACCATGCTGCCAAACTAGTCTACAGATTCAATGCAATCCCCTTTAAAAATACCAATGCAATTCTTCATAGGCATTGGAAAGAATTCTTAAATTTCATATGCAAGCCCAACAGTCTTTTGTACCAAATCCTGAATAATAATTTAAAAAAAACACTGCTGGAGGTATCACCAGTCCTAATTTCAAGTTATGAATTTTTTATGCATTTTGTTTTGTCTCAGGGATTCAGTACTCTCTTAGCTCTCCACAGATACTAATTACAGTATTTTTCTGCTCCCTGAATGTGTTATGGCTCTTTTCTTACTGTAACTTAAAATTTTTTTCTTTGATCTTTCTTCATGGGGCTTGTTCTCCTAAGTAATATTAGGGGCTTAATAAACAAGTAGGAAGGTTTATGAGTGGCAGCTGTTGCGGTGACTAATCTTGGTTGCCAATACGACACACCTAAGACATGAGGGAACCTCACCTGAGTAACTGCTTCCACCAGGTTGGCCTTTGGGCATGTCTTTGGGCATTTTTCTTATTGCTAATTGATGTAGGAGGGCCCAGAGAACTGGGTGGTACCATCCCTAGGTTGTGGGCCTGTGGTGTATAATTACAACTGAATGGTCGCAATTGAGCAAGCCAGTAAGTAGCTCTCCTCCATCATTTCTGCCTCTGCTCCTGGAGTTCCTCCCCTGACTTTCTTCAATAATGGGTTGGGAACTGGAGGTGTAAGAAGACAGAATCCTTCTTTCCCCCAAGTGCTTTTGGTCATGGTATTTTTTACAGCAACAGAAAATCTAACCAGGACAGGTACACCTCTCACTGATAAACTTCTTATGATTAACTTGTCTGACTGGTTAACTGGCATTTGTGTTGTGAAAGTCTCAGATGTCTGTATCTCTACTAGAGTTTTCTCCTAGGGTGTGCATTGTCTCTTAGGATACCTAGAATGTGTTGGCTTGGCTAGCAGCTCTTTGAATTTGAAAATGAAGGTACATGGTTCAGTAAATAGCTTTAGGATAATTCTAGATTTTTCCCTAGTACCTAGTGCCTGAGGCACAGTCAGAGACAGGCATTTGAAGGTGCCAGAGATGGAGGCTAATTTTCCTTAGGACATTTAAAAAATATTCTCCTAACATCTCAAAAAATTGCTTTATTGCAGTTCTAATGCTTGAACCTTTTTTATATTCTTAGAGGACAAATACAGGGGTGTGTGGACCTGTGAGATTTCTTTCTCATCTCTCAGTTATTCATTATGCCTCCATTGACTTAAGTCTTCAAACACAATGGCTTTGAATTATAGATGTCTTCTAATTTAAAAATATATTTGGTTTGTTTTCATTTGTTTTTGTTTGGTTTTTCTAGATCTCAGAGTGTTTGGATATGGAGAGGAGGTATAGAAAGGCGTTAATTCCACCAACTTAAAAACAATAAGTCAGGTGATATAATTTTAAAGGATAGATTCTTATATTTGCTATTTTATTTATCTCTGTTACCAGACATGTGACAAGCAGTTGCTTAAGGGTATAATCACTTATTTTGGCTTGCAGTTTCATGGTAGGAAGGCATGGTGCAGATGAACTCATGTCCAGTGGAAACTTGCAGCATAACTCAATATGTGTATATATTTTAAAAGATTTATTTTATTCTTATTCATGTGAATGTACATGTATCTGTGTGTATGTATACCACATACATATGCACGTATCAGTGGAGGCAAGAAGAGGGCATCAGATCCTCAGGAGCTAGAGCTGCATGGAGTCATGAACTACCTGATGTAGCTGTTGGGAATCAAACTTGGACTATCTGGAAGAGCAGCAAGTGCTCTTAGCAGCTGAGTCATCTCTCTAGCCCCATATCTTGATCTTTGAATCCAAATTAGAAGCAGAAGGATGAATGCTAGTGTTTCGCTTGATTTCTCTTTTTCCCTTTGATTTTGTCTAAGTCCCTGGATATTAGGATGGTTTGACCTATGTTGAGGAGCTGAGGGTGAATCATCTTCCTCAGTCAAAAGTATTTTTAAAAGATAGAAGTAATTCCAACACTTAGGAGGCAGAGGCAGGTGGATCTCTGATTTCAAGACCATTCTTGCTTGTCTACATAGAGAGTCCTGGACAGTGGCGACTACAAAGTGACATCCTCTCTCTCTCTCAATATATATACATATACATATATCTCACTTATATAATGTATATATATTACATATAATATATATGTCTATATATTATTTTTTAGCAATAACCCATTGTTAATCAGTACATGAGGATATTATCATTAAATGAGTTCAGATATTTATGTTGTTCCCTAGAAAACTAGCTTAATTAAAGATCTAAACACTTCTAGCAAGCATTATGTCAAAGCAGAAACAGCAAATGCTCTTAGTGCATGAAGTTATCACACCACCCTAGCCTACTATACCTGAAAGATCACATTC
>CABHPH010001118.1:8523-34473 GCA_902168325.1 Peromyscus nudipes | reverse complement strand
CAGAGAGAGAGGGAGAACAGAGACAGACAGACAGACAGACAGACAGATAGACACACACACACACAGAGGAAGTTAAATTTAGATAGTAGAAAAAATTATGGTTCAGTTTAAACCAATGCGGTAATGCGGCCACTGACTTGTTTTTATCTGACTCTGATATTCTCAGGTTGTCAGCAATATCCATGATTATAAGTAACAAGACACTCACGGAAATCATATCAAAAAATATTATTTTAATATGATGCTAATGAGACAAAGATATGTGAAAATATTTAGAATGTGGTCAGCTTAAAATGCAGGAAAATTTATGCAAAAATCAGTCTACTTCATAAGGAGAGTTGGTCAACAGCATCTTCACACACACAGTGGATTTTCAATATTCAAATGCAGTTTCTTCTGTCCCCTATACCTCGGAATTAGTAGAATTAGATGACCAAATACTTAGCGAGGCAAATATTAGTAATAAAAAGTTGACTGACACTTTTTCATCTCAGTTCTATGCCTGGATTTATAACATCAACTTCTATTGTATTTTTCATTTCATTTTTTTTCCCTGTCCTTCTTACTTCTTTTCTGGGACACCACCTGTTCTCAGTCATTTTAGGGAAGAAATTGGAATGTGAAGAGTATCTTCAAGATATTATATCCCATGGCCTTTCTTAAGGTAATTCAAAGTTGGAAGAGGCCAAAAAAGAACTGCATGCTAAATTTATGTTCGTTCCCAGAGACAGAGAGAAACTATTTTTTTCTCTGTCCTCTTCATGAGACATTTAAGCAAGTGAGTAACAGGTGCTGCATGCCTGGAACACACTGTGCTCGGAATATCCTAGCAAGGAGTTCACTCTGGAGAAAGCAGCTCGAGTCTCAGTGTGACTGAACAACACATGCACTTGGTCATCGTTGGAAAGATAATCCTTGGCGATGGGGTAGGGTTTTATTGGCTACGGATAGAATGGTTTCTCCAAATGCTTCATGAGGAAATGGATAGATGAAGTCTACCATGTTGAATATTAGCTGTATGCACGCTGGGTCAAGACACTTCACTTGTGTGTTGAAAGGAAGAAATCATGCAAGACATTCCCTATGCCGGTAGGCTACTCTAATTTGGTTAAGGAGTGTGTTTATGCCAAATGGTGACACTCATATAAGAAAAGAACATCTGTGACAGAAAGAAGGAAAGGTTGGCTAGTTGGATTAAAGTACAAATCTTTCTCTCTCTGTCTCTTCTTTCTCTCTCTCACTCTTAACCTTAGAATTACCAGACATGGCTCATGGATTTGACCTAATAAAGACAATTTACGCAGTGATATGGATAAGAAAAGAGCCCCAGAGACAATATTTGTAAGTCATAAATTACTAATACATATGTACTTTATATGAATAAGTTATTTCGAAATAAGATGAGCATGATCTTCCTTTGAAGAGAAAAAGAAAATCTAGGTTTCCAAAGAAGAATTAACTCCTCCAGGACCGTGGGGAATGGAGGTTATTTTCAAGTCATTATGTTGCATAGAGTTATACAAATACTTAAATCTATGGGCAGCATCTTCCTAATTCTTCCAGGAAGATCTGGAGTATGATTGAAGCCAATGCTTGACAGCTTTTAGTAACATGGCAAAGAGGCTCACAACCAGCCTACCCATGACCCTGTGTCGGTGAGTCACCACCCCACTCCAGAAATATAACACTGCTGCTTATCCCACTAATGGTTAAATTAGCACTCGAACGCTGAATGCCCTCTGTGGCTTAGTGTTCCAGGTTAAGATCTGCATGCTTGCATGTTGTTTTATTCATGCCAGACTACCTGAGTTTTGAGTGTTCTAGTTGGGAATAACTGAGGCAACTAGATGCTATGGAGAAGATGGTTTGATATCAAAATGTCAATCTAAAACACGAGAGGTTGCTGGGATCTAAAAACAGAACAGTCAAGCTCTGTAGCATTTCCTTTACTATTATCAAATGTGCGCTTCTAATAGTTTTTAAAGAAATTTCCCAGCTAGGCATGTTGGTCACAGCTGGAGGACAGTAAATTCCTCTTCCTTTCCACTGAGCCCTGTTTTTCTGCTCCTCTATTCTGCTTGGGATGTTCTGGTTCTTCAAGTTTTAAAGACAAGAAGTTAAAAATGTCGGGGGAAAAAATCAAGTAAGGGTGTAAGCTGCCGTGATGGGGCAGGCTCTACTCCATGTGTTGTGTGGGGAGCTCTGCGGTGTCAAAGGCTAGGAGCTCATCACTCCCGGAAGTGTGTTAATACCTCAACCACAACCTGGCAAAAAGGACACACCCGATTTGTAAAACCCAGATCCTCCCAGCTCTGTTCAAGGCATCCTCTTTGGAGCTGAAGTTGTAAGTGGCTACGAGTGGAACCCAGAGCTGGTCGGTATAGACAGAAAGGGACCCTCAAATGGCTTCGTCCCAAATGCATCCCAAATGCATCATGTTCAGAGGTGAGGCTTTTGAGCAGTGATTGCGTCTGAAGGTTCTACCTTCATCAATGACAGACTCATAATTTGATGGCACCACCTAGAAGTGGAAGAATCAAGAGGTAGGGCCTGGCTGGAGGAAATAAATCACTGGTGGGAAGGCGTGGAAGAATATTGGGGAAGCCTGAACTTTGTCCTGGATCTTTGTTTCCTGATTCCTTCTAAGCCACTACCATGGTAATGCATAGCATGATGGACACTCTGCCTTGCTGCAGGCTCAAAACAGGGTATCCAACCAACCCTGGACAATGGCCTTTAAAACTGTGAGTCAAAAGAAAGGGTTCCTCCCTCAAGTTGTTCCTTTCAGGTCTTTGTTACAGTGACAAAAAAATTAACCCAGCTGGGAATGGGATACAGAGCCGGCAGAGGAATGAGAGGAAACGCCATTAAGAAGTCCACTAAGAGATAGGATCCTCCGAGTCCGACCTTCCCACAGCGAGCAGCGAGCCTATCAGTAGAACAGAGAAGGAGCAGGGTTTCCAGCAGCTTTCCTCTGCGGACCGATAGGGTTCTTGGCTTCACTGGCTGTTTGAATGCTTATTGGTTAGTGGTAAGACATAGAGGACCTGCGCCACTAGGCTCCCAACACAGACCTGCGCAGTAACCCACTGCACCTAACAGAGCAGAATGTCTCCGTTACCAGTCCCAGAGCAGAAACACAAACACACGGTAAGCGGGTCAGGTCGGAAAGTTATGTCCACGTTGAGTCCTTTAAAATGAAGGCAGAACCACATTATAGGAATTTAAAACAAAAACTCCAAACCAACTCTTTAGAGGAAGACATTCAGCGAGCCACCGGCATCATTGTAGCCAACTCAAGTATGTATTATGCTCCTTTTAAGACCTGCTGAGAGACCTAAGTTAGGCTGCAGCTCTCCCACAGATCTTATACTGAACCCAACCTTGAGCCAAAGAGATTGCGCTACGGCACACCCCTTTCTCTAGAACCAACACTCATGAGCATTGGGGTTGGAGGAGCTCATTCCTGACTTCAACTGGGCTCAGCTTGTCCCTTCTCTGGACTTCAAGGATACACTGTCCTGGGGGGGTCTCATCTTTGACTTTGTAGACTCCTCTAAGGGAGGGAAAAACTACTCATCTCCACTTCTCAGCACAGTATTTAGCAAATAGTACAAATAAATATTAGTTGAGAGAGTGAGCAACTTGGAATCACGATTTCCATCCATTTAGGGAGACCAAAGTATCTGCAAGTGTCATTTAAGACTTGTTTCCCAAAATAAGTGCCCCCCTCCCCCGCCTTGTGCCCCAAGAGTCGTATGTGCTTAGCAGATTTCATCAAAACAGTGGGAGGAAAAGTCAAGAAATCCTCACTGTTTCTAGAATGAAGCAGATTTTTGAAACCCAAAACTGATAGTAGAGATCCTCCAAAAATTTCAAAATCCTGATATGTTCCAATACTTACAGCAAACCGACAAGAAATTAGGAATTGAGGAGCCAGCTTCCAAATTGCATGCACCAAGTGTTTTGGAAGATGTTTGTAGAAACCACAATTAGTGTGAAGTGAAGCACCTATGGGAGCCAAGTGAGAAAACAGAGGAGAAGGAAGCGAAGAGAACGGTAACGAACAAGAAAACCACAAACAGAAGTAGGCAAGTCCGGTCCTGAAAATGAGTGACAGGCGAGGCACCATTTCCCCTCTGATTAGTTGAGCATTCTAGGCGCCTCCTTGGACTACTGAATGAATCATGTCTAAGGCATTTCAGGCAGAGAGAGGCCAAGCCTCCCCCTCCATAGATTCTATCTTTCCCAAATGCCCCCAGGAGAACAGAATTCCCATTGCATTCCTCCCTTCTTAAAACAGTCTTGCCTTCCAGATGTTGGCCACACAGCTCCTGATGCTGATGTCATTTATCTCTATGAAGGAGACCAATTTCAGTGTCCACATCCAGTGAGCTCATTAACATTGCTGACTCTGAGAGTTTAGCCTCTTTTCACGTTTTAGTCTATATCAACTTTGGTTGAAGGCGTCATTTCATATTTTGAAAATATAAAGCCCAGTGAGTAATTATTGATTGCCTACGTGTTATTGGGCTTCTAATTTTGAGGTATTTTTTTAAATCTTTTTTTCTCTAACTGTTAGGAATAGGTTTTATACACACAGAGTTTTCATGCTGTAATTTATGTTGGACTTGTAGCTGAATATGGATGAGATGAATAGCATTGATGTGAACCAAATTCCCTAAACTAATAGCTTAAAAGTACTGAAATTAAAAGTTGAAAAGAGAACCTACAAAACAATATCCACACTTCCAGCTACAGAACCTTTCCCATCTTCGGTTACCAAGACCACGATGCTTCTAAACTATGTAAAGAGTTGAGAATAAATCAATTCAGGTGTGTGACAACACATGCTTGGAAGTGTCTTAAAACTTATTTTATACAAACATATTTAATCAAAACTTTATGTTCATAGTGCTCTTTTCATACATATATTTGCTCATAGTACATTAAAGTTCAAACATCTGATTACAATGGACTTTCTTTTCATTTAGAATGTTTGCTACAAGCTTTATAGATATTTAAGTGGGTATTTAATACAAGAAGTTATCTTTGAATTGATAGTACATTGTGGACTGAATAGTCTTAGAATAAAGAAAATGTGCTAAAATAAAATTCTGTTCAATGTTTTAAAAGACATGGCTTCACACTGTCACCCAGGCTGGTCTTGATTTTGAGGCAATCTTGCTGCCTCAGATCCATGGGTCCTGGGACTGCAGCATGGCCTACCATGTCTGGCTTCTGTCTGGTCTTCCTAAAATCTTTTGAAGATGAAGACTAATCTATGGCTTCCAAGTTTTTTGTCTACTTTCTTCATTTTTCATCTCCCCAAAGCTAATTTATTCAGGGAAAACATAGGCAAAGCCTTTGAGAATGGTGTAGGAATAAGATTTACTGGGCTTTCTAGTCTGTTGGAAAGAACCATGTATTATCAGGGAATCAATGACGGAGACATTCCCTTTTCACTGATATTTGGATTAGCTTTAGCAAACCACCCTTACTCTTGACTGAACATCTTTATCTTTTGCTATATGAAGTCTGGCAGAAGCATTGAAACAGAGCTTACACATGACATCAGGTCCAGGGAGCTTCAGTTTCGCACATGCCTGAACGCCTCCTCTCTCATTGTGTGAGAATTGACCAAAGGGTTTGTCTCATTAGACCACATTCAACTGAAACTGTTTTCTTCGTGGCGGGAAAATAAAATGTTTTGTCAAAGTTACTTAAAAGGTGGCGAGGGAGTGAAAGTCATTTCAGGAAACAATGAGAGAAATGTAAAGGCTCCCTTTGATCATAGTTCATAATTGAAGGTTATTTCCATTTCCTAGGTAGTTATTTTAGCAATTAAATCTACTCAAAAATTTTGCCTCTAAAAAAGTTAATTGTATGTTGAAAAAGTAAACGGGGATAATGTACTCAGCAAAGGCTAGAAGAGGTCATTGCAAATGTTATTTCAGCGGCATTAGATTTGTGATTATAGGCTGAGAAGTTTAAGATATTAAAAGGTAGGAGATGGCCAAAATGTCCTCTCTATGAAAAAAATGTTATTTGATTTTATTATTAAAAATGATCCCCAATGCATATGTTTCTTATCACTGACTGCTAATTTAAGTTGTGCTTTGTAATGTGATGCTGGTCCATGCAGCTATGCATTGCATTCGCTTGGTTTACTGACTAGATTTATAAAGTCCTTCAGCGTTTTGGCCAGATTTCATGTTTTCCAACAGTTATCTTGAAGTACAGCTGACCTGCTGTTGACTGTAGATATTTAACATATATAATTCAGTGAGCTGTCCCAGCACTCACTCATGATCTCCCTGTTTGGTTTCTCAGTCTTTTATTTATTTATATATATATTTTATTTATATATTATATATATATTTATATATCTTTTATTTATATATCTTTTCTTGTTTTACAATATCATACATGTATGTAAAGAATTTCAACTTTTCTCACTCCCTCCTCTGCTCTCTCACACCACCACCCTTCCCATTGAGACCCTTCCTCCCAGCAAGTCCCTTCCTACTTTTTTGTGTTTGTGTGTGTATGACCCAGCGAGTTTAATTAAGATTTCCTACATGGGCTTGGGGAGATGTTACTTATTGGAGCTGGGAAACTTATCAGTAATTACACTCCTAAAGAAAATGACCCACCTCCCTTCTTTTTTTTTTTCCAAGACAGGGTTTCTCTGTGTAGTTTTGGTGCCTGTCCCGAATCTCACTCTGTAGACCAGGCTGGCCTCGAACTTACAGAGATCCACCTGGCTCTGCCTCCCGAGTGCTGGGGTTAAAGGTGTGAATGCTCTACTGCTGCCGCCACCACCTCCCAGCCTTACCTCCACCACCGGGCCTACCTCCCTTTCTCCAGCTACCATTAAGTGTCTCTCAGGGAAGGGTGGGCCTTCATGAGCCCTGCCCCCTTAAATGGTGAAAAGCTGATGGGCCAAATGAGTCTTGTGCTGATGGCGACTGTAGCAATGAGTTCATAAGGGAGTTGACCATGCCATGTCCTGAAGACCCTGTTTGACACCACATCTCCTCAACCTTCAGCTGGGTAAACTCTTTGCATTTCTTCCCGGAGCTTTGTGGGGGAGGGGTGATAGAGATGTCCCCATAGAGGACTGAGCACTCCACAGCCACGTCATCTTTGCACTTCATGACTTTTAACTTCAAGTTAGAACTGTCCACTACACAAGGCCCCTCCTCTGATGAAGCATGAGAGCTACACTAACCTATTGTGTATAAGGACACCTACTTAGAAGGCTGTTGGATATTATGTCTGTTTAGAAAAATAATTGTAGTGGCTTTACCTCTAGGACTCATGGCCTCAACAGCTAAAGGTTCTTGGTCAGGCTTGCAGCACAGAATTCCTCTTCTATGGATCTGGTTTTACATTTAATCATAAGGTGGATTGCTATCCCCATTACATGCCTGCCGCTATTGCATCCATCCTTGCCTACCTGGTCATTATTGTTGCCCCGAGGTTCACAGTCAGGTAAGGAGAGTACTGATAACTTTTCTTCACAGCAGTCTGCATCCTACCTCCCTCCACTGTGAAAGCAAGACAGCAGGGAGTAAGCTTCCGGCTCAGGTCTACCTTTGTTTGTCCATGTTCTTTGAACAAAGTGTGGGAGGCACAAAATTCTCGACAGCTAAGATGACTTTGAGTAATAAAAACACGGCTGAAGGATTACCATTCCTGATTTCAAGTCATATTATGCAATCATTGTAATAAAAAAAATCATGGTTTTGGCACAAAAATAGACACATTGATGAATGTAATAGAAGGGTTGGTGGATCTACAGCTACCTTATAATTTTACAAAGATACCAATGATATACATCAGAAAAAAATACAGCATCTTCAACAAATGGTACTGGGACAACTGGCCATCTACACATAGAAACTGAAACTTGATATTTATCTCTTACCAAAACCCAATACTAACTGAATCAAAAACTTTAGTGATTTAACTTCTAGAGGAAAGGGTATCGAGTACTCTTCAGTCTATCTGCTCAGTTAAGGAATTCATCAACAAGGCCCGGGAAATAAGACTGAGAACAGATGGAACCAACCCCATGAAATTAAAAAGCTTGTTCACTGCAAAGGACACCATCCAACAAGTGAAGAAGCTGTTTATATGATGAAAGAGAATCTTTGCCAGCTATAACTCTGACTTAGGATTAGTGACTGTAATATACAAAGATTTTTTTTTAAAATCTAAGCATCAAGCAGACAAACAAATCAATTTTAAAATGGCTACAGAACTGGATAGAGAGTTTTGAAAAGAAAAAAATGCAATTGGCTACGAAGTATTTGAAAAGTTGTTCAATGCCCTTAACCATCAGCAAAATGAAAATTGAAACTACTTTGAGATTTGATCTTACTCCAGTCAGAATGGCTAAGATCAATACAGCAAGTGCCAACAAAGACTTGCAAAGATATGGAAAAAGAAGGATTTTAATTTTCTTAAATTTTTTTTTATTCAGTGTGGACTGCAAACTGATGCATCCACTGGGTGCCAGGTATTGTATATTTTACCTAGTTCATGGTGGATAGCCACTCCTGAGTGGTAGTAGATAGGCTACTATGCACAAACACTTGACATAATAGACTCATCTCTTTTTTACAGCGATGGCATGAAGTAGGAACCACTTATTGAAAGTAAAGTAGTGTTCTGGAGGTGGCAGAAAAGAGAAGGGGCAAAGCAGGCATGAAAATCTAAGTGATATTTTTATTCCTGTAAATGCTCTTGAGTTTTGTTCCAGGGTGTACTAAAATGTCTTAGAAACTGCGATGTTAGCTGATCTTGCCATTAAGAATTATTAGGTGGATCAGGGAGGGTGTGGTTCTGCATGACGATATCACAGCACATGGGAGATGAAAGAAGGGGGTCGTTAGTTGGAAACCAGCCCTGGGCTGCATAGAACAATATATATATATATATATATATATATATATCATTATATATATCATATCTACATGATTGTTTCAATTGAAATAAATATACATGTGTATACATACATATACATATATGTATATACATATATATGCAAGAAAGAAAATAGTTGTTAGGTTGGACCAGAATAATATTTACATAGGCTAATTTTTTTTCATTTCTGGGGAAGATGGTTCTGAGCTTTTTACCTTGTGGACTGTGATAATTTCTGATTGGATACATTGCATTTCTGCTACTCTGGGGGTCCCAGGCACCATTCTCTCTAGCTACCTGCCTCTTCAGGGGAACCCTCCACAGCTTTCTGGCTTTATCCTCTCTGTGCTTCTCACCTCCCTAGTATTCTGCTTGGGATCTCTGTTTGTCTACTTGTCCTTGTTACCCAGTTCTTTGCTCACACTTCAGGAACGCTGCCAGGCCAGCATGTGTCCCCTTTCCCTGTATGACAACCTGGAAACTCTCTCAAAGCAATGGAAGCTGGGTACCATTGTGGGCACATCTGTTTAGACTCAGCTGCCCCACTCTCTGATGGTCTGTATCTTGAAAAGCACTCTCTCAAGTTTGAGGCAGAGGAGTGACTTCTGTCTCTGCTACTCTCTTCAGTGGAGACGCTCATTCTCTACACCAAGCCTACCCCAGTGTGGTGTCTGCAGGGACAGAAGTCTCATCTTGTTTCAAAGAACATTAGTGACTCTAAAGGGTGTTCTCCATTTCTTTCCTACCTTCTCAATCATCTCTCTGCTCATTTCACTCTTAAAGGACTGGATTAAGTGTCTTCCGTTGTAGTAAATAGTGGAATTCATAGTACTGAGACCATATTAGGAACTGGTTTTGTGGGTCACCCTCAGACGTTGTCTAAAACATGAAGATGACTGGAAGGAAAAATAATTTGAAAATTAACTGGAGAAGATTTCAGTCATTTAAAAAGGTCTTTTTATGCAAATCATTTCCTGTGGCACATTCAAAAGTTATCTTTAATAAGATGCTTGCTCTTGAGAACACTGCTAAAGGATACCAAAAGTGTTCTTTCTCAAGACTGGTCAAGTGTAGCTTCCAGGGTTTGATAATGAAAACAGGACCATTCATGCAAAATGGATTCAACACATCGGAGAACTCAGGCTTCTTCTTTTTTTTGTTTTCAACTTGCCTGCTTTTGCTATTCTGGACAGCTGTTTCTATAGTGCAATTTAAACTATGAAAATGGCTCATAATTGCCAACACCTAATTTAACATTCTGAGGCTAATCATAAAACAACCTCCCCTTTCATAGGAGAGACAAAGTTTCAGCTGGGTTCTAAATCCTGATTATATGACAGTGTTCCAATTGAAATTTTAGCTATCAACCAGGTGACCTTCAGTGACCAAGAGCTGGGAAGCCAGTAACTAATCTAAACAGATCTCTAGGCAAAAGCCTCACTGCCAACTTGGTTTCCAGACTGTTGCATTATTCACCTCCTGAAAAAAGGCCAGCTGAATATGAAAAGCAAATGATCGTGGCAACCTTCAACCCTCTGTTCTGGAAAGGCCGACAGCAAGCTGTGAAAATATTCCCATGACCGAACTTCCTGTGTGGGGGCTTAAGACTGATAAAATGTTTATACTGTCTGCCTACAGAGAACAGTCTGTAATTTCTTCTACTTTTAGGAAAGTTTTATCTTGACAAACTATTGCTTATATTAAAATTTAAAGGAAAAAAAAAAAGAGTCAATCTTCCCCGAAACTTGAACAGGCTAATAGGCCGGGATTGGTGGTGGTGTGTGACATTCCCTGATCCTGTGTCACAAACAACTTCGTTTAGAGGACGTTTACCTATGAATCATCTTTCATAGTTTTGCTTCTTTCCATGATAAAATTCTCCCATGACATAACTTTGTTTTGTCTTTTTAAGTTGCCTTTTGCAACTCCAAATGAAAAAAAAAATCATGGCATAGATGCATTGAGTGCTGCTGGACAAGAAATACCTCATTCCTGCCATTAGGTAAGATGGGTAAACACCTGGGCTTTTAATTGCTAGGCTGCAAGTACCTCGAGGGTGATCCAGGTTTTTAACCCAAGTCTGTAGTCTCCACAGTGGCCCCACCTGCTGCCTTATGGAAATCTGAAACTATAAGATGCTTGTTGAATGAATATTGGGTTCTCCTAAGACAACCAATGAACACGGCGATTTTCATTGTGACTGCGTGATTTTGCTCCTGCGGTCTTTTTATTTATTTATTTTGGTAACTCTATGTTTGTGAAATTGTACCAAGGGCCCGTGTTTAAATCCCAGCTAATTGTGTATTCCAAGTGCCCCTATGGAGTTCCACAGTGTCTTATGAAACAAAATAGGAAAGTTTTCAAGCATGAGTGACTCCAGTAAAAGACAACATTTGTAGGCTTGGCATGATACTCCAGGTCTTTCCGTTAGAGATGTCAGATGGCTGACGTACGAGTCCCACAGAAATTATATACAGTAAGGCAGAAAAAGAAAGGTTAACAATAAGAGAAGAGTGGCTGGTGAGATGACCCAGTGCGTGGGAGTGCTTTCAGCCCTTCCGTCGAACCAGAGTTCAGTTCCCAGCACCCCCTCCAGGGGATCCAATTCCCACTCACTCCTGTCCTGTCCCCTCCAAGAACTCCACAAATATACAGCCAACACACACACACACACACACACACACACACACACACACACACACACACGCTAAATAGATGTATTTTTAAAGAAGAAAAAGGAAAAAAATGAAAGAAAGAAGAAACAAAAATGCCAGCATCTAAAGGCAACCTATTATATATGATTACACATAAAAACTGGCCATATATTTTTTGGCATCTAAAGCCAGAAAGAAATAAAAAAGACTAACAGACAGTGAGTTTCATAACTAACCCTCACTAGCAGAAAAGAAGAAAATTTTACTTCTCTTTGAGGGAAGACACAGTTTCTTCCTGGTATAGGCTCAGCACAAGTTCTTACACAGGTCTTGGGTACAGAACACTGAGAAATTGAATGGACAATGTCCTTGTACCAATTTCACAGTAAATGAAGAATTGGGCCTCGTGGAGCTCTTTCCTATAAAGGCTTTCAATAAAGCTTGGAAACATAATGTTAAAATACCAGGGGAGACATAGTTCTGGGAGGTACCTGATTCAAGAAAGAACCAGAGACCAACCCTACACTATCATCCTAGACCATTTGATGCTGCTAGTCATACAGTCATCAATTGCACAGGGTTTTCTTTCCTCATCTCTGCATCTCCCACCATCACTGGTGGTTTCAAATGCCTGCTTTTCTGTTCCAGCCTTGTTATCAAAGCATTTTTCCACTGCTGTACACTAGTCTAATATGCTAATGACTCTCTGATTGTAGATAGTTCAGTCGTAAGAGTGAGTGGCTTTGTCTAATACCTTTTTGGAAAATCTTCTGCTTTGGATGCAATAACATTTTATCATTTCTTACTTTTGATTTTGCTAATGAAATCTCAACTACAAACAATGATAAAAGAAATCAAAGGTGTAAGGCTGCATGAAAGTCGGCCTCTTCAGGGGACGCTGTACACGTAGACTTTTCCTTTCTAAAATGTCATGGTAAGAGGGTTGTCATTTATGTCTTTTAATCTTCTTGACTTAAGTTCCAGAAGTTACTGTCTGGGGAGACAAATGCTGTTTCTTTGATGAGAAAGAGATATAAACTGATGTCGGATTTCCAGCAAGACACAGGTGATCTTTTGTTTGCATTGCAAACAAAATGGAAATGTGTGTTTCTTCAGGACAAAGATATATCTTTTTTTTTTTTCCAAAAATTTTTTGAAGGATTTTTTTTTTGAAATTTTCTTTTAAATAATTATCATTATTAATCTTTCCCCTCTCCAACACCTCCCATATCCTTCCCCACCTCCCTACCCACCCATCTTCATATTCTTATTTGAAAGGAAGTTTTGTCTTGCCAGATTAAACAACGTTCTATAGTATTAACAATTTTAAGGGATGGTGAGATAGACAGTGGATAAGAACACTTGCGGCCAACTCTGACGATCTGGGTTCAATACCCAGGAGAAGGAGAAAACTGCATGGTATCCTCTGACTTTCACATGCCAACATGGTTTGTGAACACACATCAAATATAACAAACTTAAATAAATTAATAATTCTAAGGCATTCATTTTTGGGCCAGGCATAGTGGCACATGCCTTTAATCCCCAGCACTCAGGAGGGAGAGGCAAGCAGATCTCTGTGATTTCAAGGCCAGCTTGTTCTACCTAGTGAGTTCCAGGACACACGGGGCTCTATAGACCAGTCTCAAAACCAACCAAAAAGGTATGCATTTTTAATAAACAGCAAACTTTATGGATGATCACCATGATATTCTCTCTGTTAATTACCTTTGCTTCCTGTGCTCTCTTGGAAAGTTTCCAAACTGCTTTTGTAAACTGACCATATAAACAATAATAGGAATAAAATATTACAAATACTTTTTATGCATATTTAGAAGGAATTATTTATCTATATATAATTATAACATTACAATTATATGTAGGAAGAATTACAAATATCCTTTTAATCCGTCCTCTGTATAAATTTTGTGTATGAGGGTTTTGCCTGCCTATATGTCTGTGTACCACATGTGTGCACATCCCACAGGGGCCAGAAGAAGTTATCAGACGTCCAGGAACTGGGGTTCCAGAGGATTATGAGCTGCCGTGTGGGTGCTAGGAATTTAACTTGGGTCTTCTGGAAGAGCAGTCAGTGCTCTTAACCACTAACCTATGACTGAAAATCTACTTTCCCCTACTTTATGATGCTAAATATCTCTCATGTGTTTTTCAACATTTTAATATTCATTAATTAATTTTAGTATTTAGTACCTTGCATAACTTAATCACCTTTTTGCCAACATACTGTAACTTCAAGTGTGTTTTGCATATTTTATGTTGTTAGAGAAATGTTATATTTTAAATAAAATCCAAACTAGAAGTCCTGGCATGTATAATTCATTCTGTACAGTGAATTAAAACTTACCTTAGTTTTGAAGTGGGGAATTGTACTGAAACCTCACCTACCATGGTATTATCTTTATAACTGATAATGTTATATTATTATATTTTTCAAAATGTGGACATCACCATTAGAGGCGATCTTTCAAAGAGCTGATCCAGGGAAGATGAAAAGACTTTCAGGTCTGATCCATTGAAACACAACAATAGGGGATCAATCCCTACCGGTACTTTTGGGAAGAGTTAAAATATGGGAAAGGCAACTGCTCAGACCTTATAGAGATACCAAACATGTGGATTCAGGAAGAATCAGACAGGGAAGCTGACAGCAAGGTCCTCCTGGGGTTGTTGACAGTCAGAAGCCACAATGCCCGGGAGACAAGGGCAGATACTCCTCTTTGCTCCATAGTCATGTGGCTCAGTGGACTGCAAATACTAAACTCTTCTTGTAGAAGACTTCTTTTCTCTGCCTCTGACCTCAAGTATGAGGAAACTAGAGTTCAGATGAAACCAACTGTAGTGGGTAGCCATTCCAGCTTTGATCTGGAAGTTCTAACCCCCATTGAGGCTTCGGTAACTGTCACGCCTACAAGGCAGGGCAAAGGGAGGACCCTGAAGATCCGAGATCTGGGTGTGCTGGCTCTCTTGGTTCCTGGACCCTGGACGCTGGAGGTAGACCAAGCAGAGTTCCCGAGAACACCGCTGGACTGCGCCACACCTTTCTCAGACCCTGTAACCTATCCCTTCACTTGTAAGTTACCCCACAAAATAAACCTCCCTTTTAACTACGTGGAGTGGCCTTAATAATTTCACCATTAATCAATCTTCTCAACGAATACTCACTACTTCAAGGACATCAGGCATTGGAAGATTGTCCAGCTTATCATAATCATAACCTCCTACTTCCTGGATTCTCCGTGGCAAGGACAATTTGGAATTTATTAAAATTTCACATGAATTATCAGTGAGTTACATATTGCTTACTCAACTAAGAAGATTTAGTGTTTCACCATAGTTGAATGATCATTTTGAATTCATGAGTGAATGGCACAGACAGAGACATACTTGATGGTATTTTAGTACTCAGGATGAAAACTGAAACTGTTTTTTTAATATATGAAGTGTGTGTGGGGGGGGGAGGTCAATTTTCTTTCATTATTAAAAATATAAAGTTTTTAATTTAACTCTTTAATAGTATGAATAAAATAACTGAGAATATTATTTTTTAAAGTAGACTTTTAAAAACTATTCTATTTATAACATTTAACAGATAGTATCATGTTTCCTTATAACTTCCAATCACCAAATTTCCATATTCTTAATTTCTTGCACCAATTTACCATCTTTATTACAATTAATGAATAAATATTGCTCCATTATTAACTGTAGCCCATATTTTTAATTAAAATCCCCATGTGTTGTCCTGTCATTTTGGCAAGTGCAGGTTGACATGAGCTCACCATTACAGCATCATGCTGTCCAATTACAGGGCCTTATACACCCATCCTCCCCCTGAGCATCTGTTCCTTCATTCCCTTTGAATACTTGTCTGCCACATATGTTTAGTTATCTCTGTATTTTTTCCTTTCCCTGAATGTTATGTAAAAGTTGAAATCATATGGCACATTCTCATCAGATTAGCTTCTTTCGCTTAGCAATGTGACATGTAAACTTTACTATTACTTTTTTTTTTTGGCTTCCTGACTCATTTCTTGTTTTCACCGACTGCTTTTTTCAAGCAAGAAAGTTTTCTATGACATAAATTTCTATAGCAAATATGGAAATTTGAAAAATAAGGATTATTTTTAAAACCATATCTAAATAAAATTGAGGATCAAAAGCCGCTTATTTCAGGCACAGTTTCCAAAGATCACTCGACTCAACAAAATCCTTTTTAGTTTACAAAACGCACTGGCCTCATTTGCATTTTCCCAGTACCACTCACACAACTCCTTTCGTTTCCATTTGGACCACTGGCCCTAGCTGCTGGTGTTCGGAGAATAGTAGACTTCCATTAACCACAGGAGTTGACTGTCAATCAATAACCAATATATCCCGAAAGTCACGAGATACGGCCTCTTTTTCTTTCTTGTGCTTCCAATGTTCTCCTTTCTCATCCCTTCACCCTCCACATTCAGATATAAATAATTTAATATAGCAAAGGAGTAGCTTTTGTTGCAGCTTGAACAGCCAGGAAATGGAGACACTTATGCTTGACCATTTCCTATTCATGGCATCTCTTCTTACCTGCAGCTGACAGTATCTCTAGACTCCTCTACAAATATGAAATTCCATCCCAGTAGAACACGCATAACTAGGGGGAGTTAAGAGAACATACTTTAAAAAAAATTGGATCTGATAGGTTCTGTTTATCTTCTTTCTAATATGGACTCAATTATGTTACTTAAGTGAGCAAATTTTTAAGCAAGTATGCTTATGACAAATTACTCTGACCTGGAATAAAAGTAAATTTTGGAACTAATCCGTTCTACATGTGCTTATGCTCTGAAGCACATGCTGCAGTGAGTTCTGTTTTCACGGGCAGTAGCCAGTTAGCTTAACATGTGCAACTTGAGCGTGTGTTTGGGACGCCCTTTAGAAAGACCCACAGAAAACAGCTTTGCAACCACAAAAGATGGAAATGAATTTAGCATACTGGAAAATAAAATTGAATAGTATGATTAAAAGTTCATTTTTCTTAATAAATAATTTGATTAAACAGAATGACATCTTGTAAAATGGCTTACATTCAATATTTTTGTTCTGCTTCCTCTTCTAGGAACCATATTGATTGCAGCTTTAGAAATAAAGCTATTTAAACAAAATCAATTAAAACGATATTAAGAAGGTCATGCACATATTTATAAAAATCAAATGATCTGTTAATTAAAAAGCACAGGCATTACTAGCATTGCAGCTGAAATTTCCATGGTAACAGTTTAAAAAAATTAACAGCACATATTTTATTTACTTTTTGAAAAAGATAGATCCAGTAAAACAGGCTGCTGACCTAATATGGGCAGATTTATAGTTGTGTATTTGGGCTTATAAATCCAGGAGAAGGGTCAGCAAAATTGGCAGAGAAATATAGATTTAAAAGTCATAGCATATGCCATGCCACAGTGGAAGAATATATAGAGTACCAAACAATTCACTTATATGTCATTTTTCTTTATATGTTTTCACATGGCTTCATATGTAATCAATTATTATTTTTAAAATACAAAAAGTTTTCCACATGATCATACTTATCCCATTTCTTTGAGCTAGTTGCTAGAAAGGCTGCATTTGGTCCCCAAACTTTGTCATTATTTTAGAAATAAAATCCCCTGCCACTATCAAAATATTCTCAGACCCCTTTCATTTTAATTTCTTTTCATGCATTGTAGGTGGGAAAGTAATAGTTTCTTTAGTCTATCTTTTTTTGCTTTTTCTCAGTTTCACTAGACACTAAATTTTTACTTCCATACCACTAGAAATTTTGCTTGTACTCAGATGTCATCTGACGATAATTCATGATGATCAAGTGCCCTTATAATTCAATGTATGCGTGCCTAGAATATATAGTCTAAATGTTTAATAGTGATAACAGTAAATATCAATCAATCACTAATGCTCTTATTTTGAAAAAACCATAAATGTAAAGTTATGTATATTAGTTGGTGGTCTGTGTTCCCTGGAGGCTTATGAGTTATTCAGGGAGATAATATAATATAAATGAAATTGTAACAAACAAAGCTCTGAAAAATTTGTTCCTGGGGTGTGATATAGAACAAAGCACCAAGAAGAGAGACCATTTAGTGCTGTATGATTAGAACAAATCCTGATAGAGGAGGTGAGGTTTAATCTGACCCTGGAAGGAGAGATGAGCTTTCAGTATTGAAATGGAGGACGTGGAGTTCTGAGCAATGAAAATGTGGTGAATGAGGACGAACGGAGGTAAGAAAGTTCAAGGTGCTTGGGAGAGCCCAAGAGGACAGGGACAGAGTCCTTATGAATTCTGAGGACATTAGAAGGTTGAAAAGATAGAATAATCTCAGGGTGGCAGATTCTTTATATCAAGAAGTTCCTGGTTGCAGATACCAGGTGATCATTCATGGGTTTTCTGCAGCGTAACAAGCGCTTTTTGAGTAGATTGATTTGGCACTGAATTCGGAGGGAGTTGCCAGGAGAAGGATGAGTCTGTGAAACTAAACTATGAAAGCCTGGAAGAGGGAATTCGTTGGATAAGAAACGAAGGAGGCATGATCAGTTTTAGAAGGCTGAAGTCGAGGTGAATCCTGAAGCAGCCAGTTAAAAATGGGAAAAAGCATTTGAAAATTGTTTTAGAAGACAGAATATAAATGAAAGAGATCAACCAACAGGAATGAATGTTTGACTAAATTCTGGTTGTTTAGGGATAGAGTTAAACCTCCAAAGCAATGGCTGTTCAAACAGATGCCTGCTTGGAGGGAGATTCAATCATATGAGTAACAGGAAGCGCAGAAGATTGAAGATCAAATGTTGGCAGTTGTAGCCTCTCTTGTGGAAGAAGAATCACTGAAAGAAACCATGAAGGTGTCAAAGCGGTGTGAGAGGGGTATAGCCTTGAGGAGTCAGGCAAGAGAACCAGCCAGTAATCCGCCCCCCCCACACACCAAGGGAGTACATTTGTTTAGTCATGGGTTTTCACTACATACTTCACACATTACTAGGAAATATTTCATGTAACTGAATATTCTCCTCCACTGCCAACAAGTGTCAACATACCAAGAGGACCGTTGCAGAATGATTTATTACATGAACAAACTCTTGAAAACGTATTTTCATTAAGTTTGTGGATACAGGCCTGTAAAGATACTTCAGAAAAAAATCTATCCACAAAAATCTGGAACATGCCACAGCCCGTGTGCTTCTTCTTGCCATGCTGTGAATTCCAAAACTCAGCCATTAACCACAGAGAACACAATCAAACATGACCTGATTGTTTTAATCCCAAATCCAATATGACTGAAAATTTGCCGAGGCAACTTTCTCTCACGGTGCGCCCAGATGTAAATGTTGCTCCTGGTAAGTGAGTAATAAATCCGTTCAGTTCTGCAGAAAGAAAACATTCTTGGCACACCACACTGACGCACCTGTGCACACTACTGCAGAAGGGAAGACAGGGGTTTGGCTCTTCCATAGACTGTGCAACGTGATTGCTGGGGATGAGCCCATTCCTTGGTCCTAGAATAGTAACCACTGCAATAAACATCCATACTTTAGAGTATAGTGGACAAGGATGCTCTGCTTCTCGGGATGATATATCCATCCCCTGGGTTAAAGGTAAGGGGTAAAAAGTTGCTGAGATCAAATTACTATAGCCTTGCATTCATGGCTTAGAAGACAAAATGAGGTTTGTTTAGAGGGCATCTTCCTGCTGATGTTGCTGAATCCATATAGAATTTGAGAGGCTTGTTATATAACTAAAACTGTTGCCACTAGCATGCTGGGAGAATCCTGGACCACTTCTCCGCCCTCGTATGTCTTTAGCTTAGTTATGTGATGCTGGGCAAATCTCTGGACCCATTTTGCTTCTGGCTTTCTTTGAAAAGGAAGAGCTAATATCCCGCCCCCATGTCTAATATGAAGGGAAACCACTGGGATTGTTGTTGCTAAAATGGAAAGCATTATGGTGATGAACATTTTTACCATGGTTCCTGGATTTAAGAAAGATACAGTTACTTTTCTTCTATGTGCTTTCCAATTGACTAATATATTTTTAAAATTCTGTAAGAGTACTTCAGGTAGAAATTAGTCCTTTCTGGGAAGAGGACGACGTTCCCAAGGTTGCCTTCTCGCTCCTGTATGATAGTTTCTATTTTCAACTTGGTTTTATTCAAATCACACGTAAAACAGAATTCCTTGTGATAAATTCTGAACAGTAGAGGTCAGTGAGTAATTTCTTGAAAGGCAGATCTGGTGTAAACTGGTTGAATCCCGAGAGTCCAGAGAATGTGTCTTTGGCCTGAAATTCGGTCCAAGAGCTGAGCAAAGGCAGAGGGGTGGAGCCGTGGCCTGCAGCTTTCTAGGCATGGAAAGCACTCCATATTAGGTAATGACCACCACCAACATTGCTAACAGGATGGAATTATGCTTTCAGAAAGTGGTAAACAGACAGTGTCAAAACTGCAGAGAATCTGCACAAATCTTCAAACTACAGAACTCACTAGAATGGACAAGCGTGTGGAATCTGAAAACTGTGTTTAATCAGGAGTTATAGCCACGTGGACAAATATTGTTTTTCTTTGCTGAGCTGAATATGTCATGATCAGGCTATAACCTATCAAGCTACTTCATAATATGTAACAGTGGTTTTGCAGGCTGTGCCTTGCCCTAGGAGACTCCATCATAAAAAGAGATTTTTATTTCATTTGGAGGGAGAAGGATGACTATGTCCTGGGTAGACCCAGAAACTGTATCATCTACCAGACACTACCTGATGTGGGATGTCCTTCTATACATTGTGAATGTGTGTTGCTCTCATTGGTTGATAAATAAAGCTGCTTTAGCCTATGGCAAGGCAGGATAAAGCCAGTTGGAAAATCCAAGCAGAGTTACAGGAGAAGAAGAAGATGGAGACTCCATCCAGTTGCCCAAAGAAAGCAGACCAATAATTCCATGTCCATGTGGCAATATTTAGATGAATAGAAATTGGTTAATTGAATATAACAGTTAGCTAATAATAAGCCTGGATAATTGGCCAAACATTTATAATTAATATAAACCTCTGAGTAATTATTTTATAAGCAGCTGTGGGACTGGGCAGGATGCAGAAAAGCCTCCAGTTACATGCAAGACACCATCCATCTAGCATAGGCTGATAAGTGACTTATTCATGGAAGCAGAAAAAAGGCCATCCCATAAGTTTATAGGAAAGAATTGAAACAGTGAGGATAACATGGATGTATTAAATCGTATCAGAAAAACCAGGCCAAAGAAATGATCAGATATACCAGACCAAAGAAAATGCGTTACTCCTTTATCTGGACCCCATAGATTGATGGATGGACACCTAATGCTGTGATGATATGACTGTACACCAACATGTCCTCAGACACCCATTGTGTGAGTCAAGAATCACCTTGTAGAGGATTCCACAGCTGTCCCTGCACCTTTAGCTTGGCTGAGTCCTTCATTATTGATGAGGAAATGTGCCTGAACCTGGACCTGCTGTTGCTGCTCTCAGATGCCTGTTCAGCCTGCCACCTCACAGCTGAAATCTGCAGCTTTGCTCTTAAACCCTGGCTGGCTTCAGTGGGTCCAACCGTAGCTCCCTCCCGGCACTGGCTTCTTCATGATCCTATCAACACACCCTCTTTCTCATCGCAATTCTGAAAATGCTTAAACTCTGCTGAAGCCTCTTTAACTGGTCGTTCTGTAGTAAATCTGTAATAAATTCTCTCTCTCTCTCTCTCTCTCTATATATATATATATATTCATATTCACTGGGTGCTGTGTGATATGTGATATGAGACTTAATATTAGCAATTAAGAGTTGAATAAAAGAACCCAAGTTCACCTTAGCCAGGTTACCAAGGCAGCAGGGATTATACAACAAATTATTGCCATTGACAGTGATAAACTTTCTGAGTTTATTGTTACTCAGTAAATTTTGATCTTGTGCAACCACAGATGCATTCATGTATGCACAGCGTGCTCTAGACAACCACATGTATTTTCAGGAATGCAGTTTGGAGATCAGTTTATAGAGTTGACTCTTCAAAGAGAATTTTGAATGTTAGTGAAATGAATTAGTGTTCCTTTTCCCCATAATGTTGTTTTGTCAAACAGCTTGATAAAAAAAGCTCATTGCTTGAAGAAATACCTTATAATGCCTACGTATAATAAAAAGGTTTTTCCAGATGTATTATTCTTTAAGTCTGGCTGCTATAACTGTGATACTTTGAGTCATCAAAAATAAAATAACTCATCAGCTTTTTCCCTAGCTGGAGTTGGTGGAGGTACAACATTGGAGGAGATGCTCCTTAGAAATTTACCTTTAGCCCTAAGTATCTGGTAGGAACTACGTTAGCAACCTAGTTACTACACTGAACTCTTTGAAGTGATACATAAATGCTGCATTTACATGCAAAGCTCACCGTTAATCCGGGCATAGGTCAGAAATAATTTTTAAGCCTGTGTCGTTTTACTTGCCTCATTTAAAGAGTTAATAGTACTATTATTTGGGTTAGTGAAACATTTCCTGATCGAATTTTACTGTTAAAATAAGGAGATACCATGTAATACAAGAAATTCTCAAAGATGACTGTCTTGTTTCTGAGTAATAATTTTCAGCCCATATTTGATGGGCAAATATATAAGACACATGTATTGCTTCAGGGACTGAGTCCATCATTTTTTATTTGTTGCTGTAACCAAACACCTGACAGCAAGACACTTAAAGGAGGAAGAAGGATGTGTTTATATCAATCTTAAAATTTAAGAGAAATAATTAAAATCTATACCATTGTTATTTTGCTTCTATTTTGAATTTATTTTTAAGATTATACTATAATTGTATTTCTCCCTTTGCTTTGCTCCCTCCAAACCCTTCCATATACACCTCCTTGCTTTCTTTCAAACTAATGGCCTCTTTTTAAATTGTTATTGTAAGCATATATATGTAGATACATATATATTCCTAAACATAACGCACTCAGTCTGTGTAATGTTACTTGTATGTATATTTTCACGTTGACCATTTGGTATTGGATAGCCAATTGGTCTGCTCTTCCATGGGAAAGGCTATTTCTCCCACACTTGGCATTTCTTAGTAGCCTGTAGTTTTTTATGTAGGGTTTTCCCCATACACTTTAGCATGTCTACTGTTGTTCGTGGTCAGCTCAAGTTGAGGCTTTCATGCTGGTGAAACTTCATGGGTGTATCTTCCAACATTACTAGGAGGCACAATCTCACAACAAACTCCCTGATCCTCTGGTTCTCACAGTCTTTTCACTCCCTTCTTCTTCAGTGTTCCCTGAACTTTAGACACAGGAGTTGTGTTGTAGAGTTATCTGTTAGGACTGGCTTTCGCAAGTCTACATTTCGATGGATTGTGCTTTGCTGTAGTGGCCTCGATTTGTTGCAAAGACAAGTTTTATTGTTGAAGGGTAAAGGCTACATTTATCAAGCTAGACACTGGAGGAGGTTGTATGAAGCCTGGGATGGCTGGGTAGTTGGGAGTTATGCAGAAGGGACCTGTGGGTGTTTGCAGGTAAACTTTATGTTTTGTAACACACTAGAATCTATATTACTCAGTGTTTTGTTGAACCAAGACAGTTACTTCATAACAGATCAGAAGTTGTCAATTACTTTTTTGTATGTTTATATGAGTGAAAGAGTAAATTGTAACCAGACAGTTTTCTCGCACCCACCAGTTCATGAATAACCATTCAGAGGCTTAATATTATTTATAAATGTTTGGCTATTAGCTCAAGCTTGTTACTAATTCTTACACTTAAATTAACCTGTAATTCTTATCTATATTTAGCCACATGGCTTGGTACCGTCTCTCAGTACGACATTCTCATCTTGCTTCCTCTGCATCTGTCTGGTGACTCCTGACTCTGCCCTTTCTCTTCCCAGAATTCTCCTAGTCTGGCTCTCCCACTCAGTCTCCTCCTGCCCAGCTATTGGCCAATCAGCTTTATTATTAACAAAGAGCCTAATCCACAGCAGTAAATAGTAAGTATTTTAAGCTGTGCTTCACAGGGCCACAAATCTTCAATTCTTCTGTTAGAATACGAAGGCAGCCCTAGTTAACACACACATGAATGGGAAGGTTAGCCCCAGTAAACTCAGCTCATTAGACACTGGAATTTGAATCCCATATGACTTCCATGTGTCACAAATTATACTCATTTTTTGATTTTTTCCTAACCTGTGAAATATGCAAACTATTTTTAGCTTGTAGACAGTATAAAAACAGGTGCTAGGCTGGATTTAGCAACAGGCAGGAATTTGCTGACTCTTGTTGTCAATAATATAAGCAATACAGAATTTGATACAGAGAACTGAGAACTTACAGAAATTTTGAAGGAATGGAGGAACTATCTGGGCCTTAGTCCCCAGGAATACTTTGGAGCTTCTGAAAATACTCTGCCTTTGCTCTGAACAGGTGAACTACTGCTGCAAATCCAGGACAATAACAAATTATGAGTCTGTGGCTAATCCTGCTGACTGCAGTCCCAGGTTACCCTGCCATGGGCCAGAAACCTGCTCCTGCTGCTCTAGGAAGATGCTGAATCAGGGATCCACTGTGGGAAGTCTGCAGTAGCTGTCACCTCGGCCTTGATCCTCACCAGCAAAGTGTATGCCTCCAACTTGGCTTCTTCCTCTATTGGATTCTGTTTGTAAGCATTCTCCAAAGAGTATGATGGAACCTAAATAATATGCTAGCCACAAACCAGTCTGAGAAATGCAATTTTAACTTTGCAGCTTGTGTATACTAGCTGTGGGTGAGAATGGATGTTGGACAAAGCAATTTGGAGTATCAGATACAGTCTAATAGGAAGGAGACAGATTCCATTTAGACGACTTCTTTTGACATTTCCAAACCTGTGAACTTTCAGGAAAATAGAATCCTCTATATAACCACCACAAATAGTGTGAGAATGCAATTAATCATGTGTGCGCATCCTCTCTGTCTGTGTTGCCATTCCAAACAGTATTTTATTCCGTTGCACTGGTCTGAATGTCCTACAGTTGCATGAAAATGACTTGTGTGATCACCTTCATGGAAGCATTGATTGAAAACACAACAGAAACTGCTTTTCAATATAGACAGGGTGAAAAACTTTGGTATCCCTACACTAGTTAGCAAGGGAAGAATAAGGGTAGATCTTGCTGGGGGATGAGATCCCAAGCACACTGCAAGAAAGCAAGTTAAGGAGCTGCATGCGAAGAGACCCTGCTTTATTATTTTTAAAAATAGTAAATTGTACTAAGAGTTTTCTGATTTTGTATGTCAACTACAGATAGAAATATACCCCTAAATGCGTATAAAAGATACTAGGATTCTTGTAGTTCTCTCAGGAATTTGGGAGCTAACTGTTGTCAAGTTTTCTCTGGATATATACCTTTTCTATACCAATAAAAGCTGAGACTTACATCCTGACAGGAATTTAGTTTCCTAAATTCCTTAATTCCTAAAAGAGATTCACATTTTTATTATTTAGGGGTAAAACTTTCTACTTACAGCTTCAGTAACTCAAGATGTTTTAACAGTGCGAATCTCTTTATTTTCAACCCCCAAAAAACTGCTAGAAGCCACTAACGCCTCCTTAGGTGAAGTTTCTGTGTGCTGAAAGAGAGAAATAACTCATTTTAGAAAGTTGGGTCCAACTTTAGAAATGTTAGGTTGTAACGCATTTCAGAATCTATTCTTCTGCACAAACACTATGAAATGCTATTATTATTGGCACAATCATGCCACTTAATCAATCCAGATATGCAAAGTATTTGCCAGCATTAAATGAAAAATTGGTAGTGACTCTTCCGTAGGGCTTCTTTTCTCAAATGCTTGTCCAAAACCTCCAATGCTAAGTATTTCAGATCCATTACTTTCTTTCCCTACTCTTATGTGAAAAGTCTTGATGGAATAGACTTAGTGTTGTATGAGAACATCTCCAATGTCATCTCAAAACACACGCATAGAAGTCTACCATCAATATCCATGAACTATGCTCTAAAACATAACTCCGTCTGCTACAACCATACATCCGTTTTCTACTTGAGTAAAAAGCAAATGTAAGGGTTTTTGGAGATAGCTCAGTCACTGAGAGCACTGGCTACTGTTCCAGAGGATCTTGTCTCCACAGAGCAGCTCCCAGTGGTCTGGAATTCCAGGTTCAGTGGATTCAGTGTTCTCTGTCCTCAGCAGGCACCAGCCCTGTACATGCTGCACATACACGGATGCAGGTAAGACACTCGTACACATAAAATAAATAAATCTTAAAATGTTTAAATACAAATGTGAATCAGCTATGTCTAGAACTGA